>WJSG01025407.1:0-16149 GCA_016618145.1 Sanghuangporus lonicericola | reverse complement strand
CTGCGGCTCCCCGCCAACGGTCTGGTGCGTCCTCGCAAGGCATGGTCCTCAAGATCCGTCGCAAACGTTCGCACGTCCAAATTCTCCGTCTCAGCCCTGCTATGGCTAGATTGCGTGCGGATTGCCCCGCTTGCAGTCGATGTCCGGGCGCTGAGTTCGGGGATGGGTCGCAGCGGGCAACGTCACGGCTGCGCTGCGTGGTCACTCAAGGATCCGGTCAGTACCAAAGTACTCAACAACCCGCCTGGACGACTCAAAACCGCTGCCCGAGTGTCTCCGCCGTCTATGCGTGTAGCTGTGGCTAGCATTGTGGGTGGAATCCAGAGCATGCGACATGGTTCATTATGGAGCGACGGCGCGTTTCGAACTTCGGGTGGTTAGGTGCGGCTCTGTCATAGATGCGGCGGTGGTTGAAGCGCCGCCGTCAAGGCCTTGATGGAGGCGTGCAAGACAAGACGAGTTCTCATAACACGGGCGGGTGGGCTTGTGTTGGGCTCGTACCTTTAGCTTAATGGCTTTGCGAGTCATTAATAGCCCAATAATCGACGTCATGCATCATGGCTCGTCGCGGTCGACTGGAGACGTGTGCTTGCCCGTGCTCTTCACGAACTGGGCCCCGCGGTCAAATGCAATGCGCGCGCTTTCGTTTTGGCAATCAGGCTGTCTGGCGCGGTGGCCGAGGTGCGCGGGAAGCCGCGCTGTTGTGTATTTTCATTGCGGAGCGGATCAAGGGTGTCCATATGGGGATCGGCGGTGGCACATGCGTAACCGCCGGGTGCTTATATGCTCCGCGCGTGTTACGGGATGGCGCACCTTCTCTCGCTCCCTCTACATTCCCGCAAAGCCATGTCCGACGGCGACCTCGACCGTAAGTACGCGGCGGCCATACGGTCACTGCATACCTGACGTTACCTAAATGTGGCTGTTCAGACGGCGCATGCCCGACGTCACCCAGTGGCTGGATTGTCAACGCAGCCGAGGTGCGAGAGCGGGGAGGTAACGCGCACGGTACGCTGACCCGGGAAGGAAGCCAAGAGCGTGAGGTGATTGAGGAATCAGTGGGGAACAAGTTTCCAGTGCGTGGATACTAAACGTTCTCGATACGACGCGTTGCTGAAGTGCACACAGGCTGGCCCGCACGGGATATATGCGCCCTCGTATCGCTACAACCGAGACGCCTCTGATGCAGAATACCCAGGGATGGTTGTGCCGAGCGATGCGGATATCTGGGAGTCCGGTGAGCATTTACATAGGTGACCTGCGGCGCCTTTTGTTGATGTGGACGTCAGTGCATAGGATGGACGTGATAGAAGCTGTCGCACTTGTGAACCGCCAGATACGTGATGCGCTCAATGAAGTGCATGAGGCACAGAGCGACAGGGTGAAAATCGCCTTGGGAGGCGGTGCAAGTGCGGTGCGGGGGGCCATGTAGCTTGACGATCCGTGCAGGAGAGTGACATGCCGCCATACAGGTTCCGCCGCTTCTGTACCTGCCCCTGGAGGTCGCGACGGCAATACTCGACGAAGATGGTTTCCATGTGCACGGGCGGAGGTTCGACGAGGTGAGCAGCAAGGAGCTGTTACCAGGACGGAGGCTCACCGCACGATGTCGCACTGGCAGATCGCGATCTGTGGCATGGTGCGAGGGCTGTCTGCCGACAGTTCGTGGCTCTCTGTGGAGCTTTACCGAGTCGTGGATGACAGGGAGCACATGTGTTTGGTGCGGCACTACCCCCACACTACGATAGAGCAGGCGATGGAGTTTTATGCGCAACGCGGAATTAGGTGAGTGGAGTGCGAGGGGTGTGTCGCGGTGGTGAAACTCATCTCGTCTCCGACTTAGCGTGGAAGTCCCAGTGTTGGTCAAAGGACGGATCTGCTCAACGGTTCACCCTGATCGCGGTGACGTCTTGGTGCTGGAGTGCACCGAAACACCGCGGCTGCTGGACGAGGCGCTCATGGCAGATTTGAATATCTACAGCTCACGTCAGGTGCACAAAATACGGACGCTGCAGACAGAGGTGAGTGCGTGAAAGTTGGGGTCAGGAGACTATTGACTCATGGGCGATTTCCAGATACGCATAGTGCATTTGGAAGCCATGATGCCTTTGCTGGCGCGGAAGACAAAGACGGGACCGAGCACGGGTGTTGACTGGACTGTCGGCCCCAGGGAGCGAGGAGACAACGTCTACGCACTGAGGTTGCGTGACGGAGCTACGGAGGATGCGGGCGACATCCTGCTTCGGACTATCGGCAACATGCAGGCGTTATCTCAGGCATCTGAATGCCAAGCAAGTGATATAATGCTGCAGGCGCGGGACGAGTTGAGGATGAAACGTGTGTGGGCCACGGACATCGTGGGGTGGGTGTTTTGCTTTAGGATCGTGTAGGACATAACCATGTGAAACTGATGGGTTACAGCATGGCTATTCAGGAACTCCTGGTGGACATGCGCATTGTTGAACGTGTAGACGGAAGCGGCCACCTGAACTGGAAGATCAACTCAAAACGGCGACGTCAGGCGGCCAGCGGGAGGTGACAAACTGCCGCGGGTGGACGGGGGCTGGGGGTGCCCGCCTGCGTTTTGCTTGGGAGAGCGGGGACGAAGGGCAGAGCTGATGAAGTGTCAAAGGGCGCACGCGGTAGCCGCGGGAGGGCGCCGCGGTACGAGAGGTCGTCGGGCCTCGCTAAAGGTCGACGTGAGGGATGCGTCTTACGCACCGAAGTAGGAACGATGCCTGTTGCGCTTCATACTCGCAAAGCATTGTGGGTTCGCTCTTCCGCCGTGCATTACGGGGGCGCGGTCGCGCTGCACTCGTGAACCGCTCGCGGCACTAGGCAGAGAGGTTGCGTACCGGTCTTCGGAATGAGTCGTGCTGCGAGCGATCACCGTGTCACTGTTCACGACAATGCATACATAAAAACGAAACATATGTGGTACGAGGTCGACAGGGGGGGAACTACGGCCAAGGAGCTTCTGCATATGAGAGCACGAACACCACGAACACGACGTTGGGAAGAGCAGCATCACCGCGACGGGAATCGACTGCGACTCCACAGCGAACGCCAACAGAACCTCACCACACGGCGGTGTGCACGCCTGGACGTGAAGGGGATGTTGTGCTGCTTCAGTCCTTGAAGAAGAGGAACGCGCGCTGCAGAAGAATGTTGGCGGCTTGGAGGTGGTTGGCGAGGGGGTGAGCAGACTGTGCAAACCAATCGGGCCATTGACTTGGGTCCTGGGGCAGAGAGGCGCTGCCTGGAAGAGATTCACGCAGCACGCGTTGAAGTTCTGCGTCCAGCGTGGCGGTATACAGGGCGGCATGGATCTGGCCGCCGTCAGCGCACTGGGCGTCTCCGTGGTTGTTGCCGTGCAGTCCCCGTCCCTGGGGCATGTCAGCATGGTTGCATTAGCCCTTACAAGAGCGACGCCCACCTGCGGTAACGTGCAGTGCCAACAGATGCCCTTGGGGAGCCGGAAGGCAATCTTGAACTGCTGGAATCCCCGACTCGTCAAGCGAGGGCATTCGGAGATCGTGTGGGCGGAAAAATCTCTCTGGCCAAGGACGTAGCATGAGGCACAACTGTGGCGTATGGATCGCAGAGCCGATGCTATAGGCTTCATGGCATCGACGACGGCCTGCTGCCGCGCTTTGTAGGCGTGTGCTTCCCGCACGACCTCAGCCGCGCCGTGAGAGGCAGAGGGGGGACAGAGTCCGGTGAAGTCGGATGCTGTGATGCGGCCAGGAATAAGATGAGAGCCAGAGTGGGGAAGGAAGGGGAGAGCGCTTTCTGCCTTTACGCAGACGTCGCACAGGTTGGGATTGGGTAGCTCCACACATGTGACCCCGGCACCGTCAAAGAACAGGGAAAGGGCAAGTCTGCGGCATTGATTCTTGTTGGCAAGCCATTGCATCATGGCTTCGGCACCGAATAGGTCGGGCTCGAGCGTAGGAGCGTCCTGGGGCGGCTGCCAGTCAAACGATACGTAGACGGTGGATCGGGAGTGCTGCTTGTCCCGACCAGCGCGGCCGCTCTCCTGGGAGAACGAAGTGAGATCGTACGGGGGTCCCACATGGATGACGTCGCGGACATTACATATGTCCACACCGTTCCCGAGCGACGTGGTGGATACGATTGCGGGGGCCTCTCCGGATGCGAAGCGCTCATAGAGCTCAAGGCGGACACCAACGGGAAGGGAAGCATAATAGCAGGGCAGGTTGAGCGCGGTGGAAACCGACTGGACCTCTTTTACAGAACGGCAAAAGATCATCAGTCGTTCGCCGCATAAGTAGCGCGAAAGCAAGCTAGCGACGTGGACGCGCAGCTGGTTGCGAAGCTCCGCCTCGGTCGTGAAAAGCAAGACCCTGTACGCCAACTCCGGACGTGACGAGGGTATGCGGATCGTGACGTGGGTGCTGATTCCGAACACGGCCGCTAATTCTGGCTCGAGCACAGTGGGGAACGTAGCCGACAGAAAGACGAACGGGACAGCGGCGAGTCGCACGTCCCGCAGGTAATTCATGCAGGCCCGGAAGTGCTTGTGGGCGATAATGACGTGGGCCTCTTCAAAAATAATGCGTGAAAGAGTGCCGTCACTCTGGAGGGTGGTGATGTACTCGAGGAAGGAGTGCGTAGAAGCGCTCTCTACAGCAGCAAAGACGACCGGCGTGCGCGGGGTGTGTCGGGTATCAAGGGTCCACACACTGTAGCCTAAATGATGTTCCTTGCAACGACGCTGCAGATCCGGCTGAAGACCATCAAGGGGGGTAATAATGATCGTAACCTTGTTGCGCTCATACATGGCCGGAGGGACGAGCATCAAGAGGGTCTTGCCATAGCCCGTGGGGAAACATGCTAAGATGTTTCGCTTCCCATCGAGCAGGTGGGTGAGGAATTGCGCTTGTTCCGGGGACTTGAATGACGCATGGGGGTCGCACAAGAACTGTCGAAAGGCGGGGAGCAGAGATATCGGGGCAGGAAGTGTGACCGTTGCAGATGTGAGCCGGCGAGACACGGGGTGGGGCGCAATGGCGGGTTCGGGGATTTTGTCAAAGATGCTGTGGAAAGCGGCAGATACCGCGTTCTCAACCGCAGTTGCGAGGGACGGGGAGACCAGTCCGGCGAGCTTCTCCGACAACTGGTCGACGCCGATGGACAACAAGGGGGCGGCTGCGTCCGGGTGTTGGAGGTAGGAGAGTGCGGTTCGAGCCTCCGAAGGTTCGCCCATCCCAATCAGCTTGTGCCACGAGATACTGCAAGAAATGTAATCGCGGATACTGTACTGGGTAGATCCGCTGACGGAGTGGTTGCTCCGGTCGTACACCCGCCGGGCGGTGTGTGAGCTGTGGCCTCGCTGCGCGTCCTCGATGGCGTCCTCAGGATCCACGCCTGGCAGCACGGCGGTGTGGACGTTCGTGAAGCAGGTCGCGAGATGCCTCCACGTGCGCAACCGGAAAGGGACGCCGAGGTGCGCCCCGGTATCCTGCTGAAGCGCGTCGCCCAAGTCATCCGACTCTAACGGTCGGTCGAAGCCGGGGAAGATGAGCGTCCGCATGCGTAACGCGAGAGATGAGGCCTTGCCAGAGAGCAAGCCGGCGAAGATAACCTGGGTTGGGCGGATGAAGATCATGTGGAACATGAACACCTTCACGACTGCAGGTGGGGGGGTACGAACGATGGCGCGATCGTGGCCGCCCTAAGCGTGAGGGTTGCCTGTTCAGAGGTCGCAATATCACCAAAGCAGCGTGAAGGGGCTTACATGGCAGCTCGTTTTGTTGTACCCAAACAGGAACAATAGAAAGCAAAACTGAAGGTGGACGCTGCGCGTGGCTCCTGCGGTAGCGTTTACCAAGTGCAACGGCAAGTACTCGGTGCCTCGAGCTGGCTGGCCGGAACTCAGATGAATAGCCGAGAACAACCGGCCTTCGGCATCCTCTGCGGCGCGCAGGAAGGATATCACGGCATGCATGTGCCATTGGAGAGCGTCATCGAGATCGGTGCTGTTCGGGACGACGAAGCGGCCGTAATACGCCCCGTGACTGGTCAATAAGTCGTAGAGCGTATGTTGCAGTGCAAGGGCCGGGTTGCGAATGTCTGTGAACAGCCCGTAAAAGGGGTCATCATTAGTGGCGTCGTTCTGCCATTCGCTGAGGTCTTCGGGGAAGGCGAAGACGGGATCGTCGATGGTAAATTTGCCTAAGAGCGCGCGATCTTCGACGATGTCCCTGTACTCCCCAAGGATGTCCTTCACTCCGGTGCCGATGTCGGTGAGGCCGAGGACGGAGCCAGAGACGTTGGCGCGGGTGCCTGCCTTGTCAACAAATTGCACAATCGGAAGCGACTCTTCCTTCCCCCGGATCGCCCGTGTCCTGACCGCAACGCCGGCAAGGTAGGAAAACGGGCAATCGGTGGAGTTCGATACCAGATGCCGATAATTTTGGAAAACGCTGTGTTCTCAAGTGAGCAAGGTTGGATGGCTCGGCGGCGTGGAACGCGTACCCTAAGAAATCGCCGTCGGTGCTCTTGCCGATGAGATGGACGTGGTAAAAGACTGCTGCGCGAGCAGCGAACATGAGCTGGGCATTGTTGTGGCCAATGACCGATGCCCTGTGGAACTGGCCATTGCGTTGCAGCGAGGAATAGATACTGTAGTGGAAGAACGGCGTGTAATGCATGTCCAAAGCGTACTGCCCTCGCTTGGCGGATACTAGCAGCCACATCAGCGACTGTAGGTGGTCTTCCGACTCGCTCCTGTCGTCGTGACTCTGGAGCGCTGTGACGAGGCTGGCACACGCGGCTCGCTGCTCACTGCTCAGATGAACGGGCTGTCCGCCTAGCAAGTCCAGATGAGCGCGGATGACGAATGAGACGAATTTGGTTAAAGTGCACGAGTAGGCGTTCAGGGACTTGATGGCGTAGAATGAATGACTGTTGTGCGCGGTCCTGGTGGGGGTTAGCGGTCTGAAGTCCGTGCTGCAGACGAGGAATGCCGCATGCGTCATTGGTAAGAGAAACTCACTCATTAAACCGCGCAAGCGCTGTCTTGATGGGATCGGGGGCGGAGAGAAGCAAAGCGTGTATCTTGCCAAGGTACGACGCGCATACCGGACGCATCTTCGATAGTATCGGGTGATTCTCGTCAAGGCTCACCCACTCGCTAACCTGCACGGGATTAAGGCCCAAGACCTCCTTATCCCATTGTTCTTGACGTATGAATGCCATGGCAGCGTCCGTGTGTGTGGGGGCCGTTATGGGCGTGGTCGCGGCGGGGGGGGCGGACAAGTGGTCGCGTGCGTCCCGTAGGAGCTGCCGTAGACGGTAGGAGAGCGGAGTGCGATTGTTTGCCTCCGGTATAGCGACAGCGATGAAGCATTTAGGGTGGTTGAACAATGTTTGCGCATAATGGTGAGTTGAGGATGCTGAAGGCGGTGCTTCCATTGTGCACTTGTGGAGGCGTAGCGTTTTCAAGTTCTTGAAGCCGTGTGCACAGCCAGCGCAGAATACGTACGGCTCAGGCGTGACATGGAGGCCGTAGACGGCTGGTATGGGTTGGTGTGACGGGGACGGAAGCTCCGGTTGATCCGGAATCTCGTACATGTCCCGCACGTGTTGCGCAATGCACAGTGCCTCTTCGGACTTGAGGTCTCCACGGTGATGAGCTTTGAAGTGGGAGGGGAGATGCTTTGGGGCTATAGCGCAGCCGCATTTGGTGCAAATCAACAACCTGTGCCTCTTGTTCACGATGAGTCCGTGTGGCGCAAGCGCCACATCGTTAAGCACCGAGTCCTCGTCCGGAAACAGTTCCCGGGGTGCAGGGCCAGCCGCGGGGTGTGGCGCTCGGATGTGGGAGGTAGCGGGCGTGAGAGGGGGTGGATCGGTTGGCGCGGGTAACCACTCGGACGGACTCGGCTCCGCTTGAAGTGGGTAGCATGCCGGCGGGCCCAGCACTGCGGTGCGGGCGATATGCAAAGAACAGACGTCAACGGACACTTCCGGGCCCGGTGGGGACTGTGCTACCTCGGGAGGCGGCGTGATGTCTCTGTCGTCGAGCACAAACGGATCAACGAGCATGCCGTCGTCGAGCGGTGGGAACTCGTCCACAACCATGGGCGAAGGTGGTCGGGCGACGGTCGCATTGGGCGTGAAGCTCGGAGTCTGCATCACGCGGGCGGAGGGCGTACTGTGGAGTTGGCTCACAGAGGCGGACACGCGATGCGACTCGAGGGGCGGCAAGGAAAGGGATCCAAGGCTGGGCGCAGCGTGAGGAGGTTGCCCGCTGCATGAGGATGGCGCACAGGGATTGCGGGCGGCTCTCGACGCGTCGTCTGATAGCGGTTCGTCGGCCATCTCAGCATGCGCTGCTTCCGGGGTGGGTGGTGCAAACCCAGGCGTCGAAGGAGGCTGGTCAGCGTCCGGGTGTTTCGTCTCCATGTGGACGGATACGTTTTCGGGTACCATGCGCGACCTGCAACCTGGGTGAGGGCAATTGCTGCTGCGCGGTCAGGACTAGGAGAGCGGAGGGGTGTGCCTGACGTACACCCGAATAAGCTTAGGCGGGTTGGCCACATTGCGGTGTTCGACGACGATGTGTGTGCGGAGACCGGCTGGCACAAGGTGGATTCCACAATGTGGGCACTTGGAACTGGGGTACGTCGGAAGGAGGAGCACGGGAAGACACACGGAACGTACCGCCACAGGGGAGCATCCATACCGGGCATGTTTGTGGTGGGACGAGAGGACTCAGGCTGTATGCGCGTTCAAAATAAGCAGGGGCACGCTGCGGGCGGGAGTCAATCATCAGTCTGTGCAGAAGTGTGAATGCCCACAAGATGAGGTGGAGTGGCTATATGCGTGCGTGAAGTGGCTATATGCGTGCGCGGTTGGTTGACCGTGAATGGGCGTGGACGTCAGCAGGGACGAAGTCTACGCCGTCCGTGGACGGCCGCCTGAAAGATGAAGAGCGGTATCAGTCACTGTGGATGATTGCGGTCCTGTCGTGGGAGAAGCTGGTGGTCAGGCGGTGGTGGTGGTATGAAGGAGAGCAGGATGGGGGCGTCGGTAGAATGTCGTTCGGCCATATATATTCTGAGCATCGGCACGAGTGGATGACCGGAGTGGCCGAGCAAGAAGGCAGGGTAAGTACTCGGCAATGCCCCACCTAGCAGGAATGACAGGCGCTTCTTGGGTGGAAGCTGCGCGGGTGCAGCGCCAAGCACATCATCGCCTGTTTGACGGGTTGCGAGGTGGATGCTTGTATACGGCGGGTGTTCAGAAGCAATATGTTGTAGGCGTTAGACAAGCGACGGACGAACAAACCCGGCTGGGCACATCAACAAAAGACTGTAGCACCACATACTGCCTTCCAAACTATGGTGCTGACACTAAGGGAAGTGCTTCGTGTGCGTCTGCGATCGCGATGCTGAGCGGCAAATCGGGTTGGGCATGTCTCCGCGAATGGCGAGGTGGTACATGTTTCAAGTACGGCTATACGGCTGCATGATACGTGCTATATTCGAGAGAACCTCCGAGTCAACGCTCGGGCGTGCTACACCGCCTGTCCTTTTTTTGCCAATTCAGTGCAGATGCGTTGTGGCATACAGGGGATCGTGGACTGCGACAGGGCCAGTGAGTCTCTGGGAGAATTCGACGTGATGGGCTGCAAGAATAGAGTTCACATGGGCGTATGGACACGACGATAAGTACTGCGGAGCGAGGCTTCACTGGCCGCAGGACGAGGTTGCCGGAGGGTAGGCACTCTTCAAGAGGCGGGTATACTTCGCGGTGAAAGGGGACAATTTCATGAACGCCTTTGCGAAATTCAGCAGGTGGCCTGCTACGCAGGCCGCGTGGAGTGAGAGGGGATCGACAACGGACTTGACCAACAGGTGCGTGTACAACTCGTCCAGTAGTTTGAACTCCTCCGGTGTCTTGCAGTTGTTGTAACCGTAATCGCGCACGACACACGGCGCAGGCCCCGAAACCTCATATGGGCTGCTCCCGGCGAGCTTGTTCTGAATGTAGAATTTCAGGTGCCAGATGGGCTTGAACGCGTATGGGGATCCCGACATAACGTCTTTGAAGAGAGCGTTGTGGCCGATCTCGACTATCCCGCAGCGTGCGAAAAGGTCCGCGATGGAGGAGGTCGCGTACGCGTCACACAGCTCCGCGAAACTGCATCGGTTGAGAAGCTCCGCGTATTTCATGGCGAGGTTGATGTATGGGACTTGTTCGGCGACGAAGCCGAACTCGAGGCATGTGGTCTTGTCTGGCGCAGGCACGCCCGGATTCCCTGACCGTATGACAGCGACGAAGAACAAACAGGTTTGTTGGCGTTGAGATAGTTGGCGAGACTTGGCGAACATCACTCCGTATGTGTCACTGGGATCGCCGCCGACATATGGCCAGACGTTATGCAGAGCGGTGATGACTGAATGGGCGAGTAGGCTGGCGCCCGTGTCTGGATCGACCACGGAGCCGTCAAAGAGGTACTGGTGCTCTAGGTACCACTCGTAGGGACCTGCTTTCTGCGCAAGCGGTGACGCAGCGAACACCGCCGAGATGCCCTCCGCGAGGCGACTCTCCTGCTGCCACATGCGCAAACGCGGCAGCGGGACGTGTTCGATGAGTCCCAGGTAGAACATGGCCAGCAATATCTCTCCTTGAGACCCTAGCGTGCGCTCCGCCTTGTCAAAGCCGTAATCTTTGCGAGTCTGGTGGTGGACAGGGACGATGTGTCGCCTGACGTCGCGCGCAAGGTAGTAGACCGTGCTGATGGGTTTTGCGGTTTTACAATCGAAGACGTGGAGCTCCCAGTGAGCCTTCTGGCAATTAGGGCTGCAGTACCGGATGAGTCGACATCCAGCACAGCGCTTCAGGTTGACGACACTTTTCTGGGATGCACAGTTCGCGTAGCCACAGCGTTGTTCCTCCGCCATCTGCGAGTGACATCAGTGCCGAGGCGGTTGCTGCGTGGGCGAAGACGATAGTTACCTCGTGCAATTCCTTGGGGCGCGGGGAGGTCAGGGCCAACGGCAAAGTTTCAGTGGCTGTTGCGCGTTGCGCAGCAATGCAGCCCGTCGGGGTTGATGCGGACGTCTCTGACGGAGCGGTGAGTCGGTGGCGGATGCGGGCCGATAGCACGCAGCTGGGAAACTTTCGTTTCAGCGGGTTATCTGGATCCCGATATGCAGACGGCTGAGCCTGGCAGGGAGGATGGGAGGCAGTTGCAAAAGCCGGTTAAAGGGCGCATCACGCCGGAGATGGCGGCGCCTTCGCACGCCTGTTCAGAGCGTAAGAGGGATGGACATCAAAAATTGTTGTTGAACTGCGTGTACCAGGTCGCCGGCAGGCTGCAACCATTGGGTTGGGATCCTGTGAGATACAGGTTGTAATAGGGTCCTTTCGCCAAGGGTTAGACATACCGTTCCATGCCGGTATGAAGTGGGCTGCCTGGCGCCCGGTTCGCGATAGCTGATTTAGGCGACTGTGACAGCTTGACCGCAACCGCCACTTCCATCGAGACAAGCGACTTCAACATCACCATGGCGGAGAACTCGGTGAATGCGGGCAATGAGCTGATCCTGAATGTTGGTGAGTGCGAGAACTGATGTGGACCGTATCAGGTGTCATATGCCGTCTCGTTGCCGGTTAGGTGGATTCGAGTACGGTGCCGAGGCTACGGGAAACGTGGGGCTGACGGGTGATGATCGGGTGGGGCCGGGGTTGACGTGTGGATGCAAAGAGAGTAAAGGTGAGCAGCACTGCAGCTGGTCATGAGCAGCCGCTCAGTACTGAACCTCGTGGGGCAGTGGACGAAAAGAAGTACCCGTCGTGGCAGACTCAGTTTGCTTGGCTGAGGCGATCGTTTGGTGAATATGCTGTGGTACCCGAGGTGAGTCTGCTGTACTTTCGACAGGCTGGCGTGCGCTGTGGTTGACGCGAAGAGGCAAGGCAGAAGCGGGCCTGAGGGCCGCCTATGTGCTACCCGGAACCCTGTCCACGGAGGCTGAATTGATTGAAGGACCACGTGAAGTGGGAAATGGGCGAGAGCTGGGTTGGTTGCTTGACGGTGCGAACTTGGGGCGAGTGAGTGCGTGTGTGGCGGATTCTGAGGCGCGGTACTTACCCACCTGTCAAGGTTCTCTTAGCCGGAAGGGTCATGAAGATGTTATCTGCGGGGAGCGTCATATTCCTGACGATCCGCGACAGCAGCGGAGCCTGCCTGATTCGACATGTGGTGCGGGGGAACGAGAGGCGGGCGGCATCTGGATACGCGCAAGCTAAAATAACGCAAGGTCACCACTGTGCTCTGTTCGCATGTCTTACTGACTATGTGCTCGCAGAATCGGTACACGCGTGCTGGTGTGTGGCGAAGTGCGCCCATACGGCGGTGACGGGGCAGATCGCTGCGAGGTGCTTACATATGACCTGCCGAAAGTGGTGACGCAAGAACAGCTCGACAACTTCGAGGATGTAGTCCGCCAAAATACGGAGGCAGTGAGGGTCAGACGGTTGTCGGTGACTGCTTAGATGATTATTCGGGGACAGCAGTCCATCCCAACGTATCGATACGTTGGGCGCGGCCGCTATGCGCGCCCGCAGAACATGCTTTAAGAGTGCTGATAAGTCGGAGGAGTAGGTTACGGACATGTAAAGCAAGGCAAGAAAGTCGAACGCATCGTGTACATATTTTGGGAGGAAAGGGGTAAGCTGGTCGGGAGACAGCAGGAAATGGAGGAACGGCATCGACGATGTCATGCGGTATGGTATGCGATCAAGCTGGGTAGAGGGACGCGCGTATTGCATAGAAGTCCTGTGCGGCTTCTGCCGGAGGTAGGCGACAGAGTGCCTCCACCTCCAGTTTGTGTCCCGAGGTGAGCAAGCGGACCAGGTCCTCACGAAGTCGAGGGGGCGGATGGACGACGTTGATTGCCGAGTGGTCGGCGGATTCAACATGGTCAATGACACGACCAGCGAGAGAGAGTAAGCGTATCAGGGAGGGCGGCAGGGCCGCTCCTTGATTGGCTCCGCTGGCTCTACGGACGCCGCTGGGTGACCCAGTGGAATGCGTTCACAAGGTGCAGAAAAACCCCTTGTTTTGCAAGGGGACGGGGTTAGGAGGAGGTAGAGGAGACACAGAAGGCTTTGGGTGCCAGCATTAGCGGCA
Organism: Sanghuangporus lonicericola; assembly: GCA_016618145.1. Taxonomy (NCBI): domain Eukaryota; kingdom Fungi; phylum Basidiomycota; class Agaricomycetes; order Hymenochaetales; family Hymenochaetaceae; genus Sanghuangporus; species Sanghuangporus lonicericola. The sequence continues at coordinate 2,981 of WJSG01025407.1, read as the reverse complement.
AAGAGTTCGCGGAGGAGTACATCAGCTCGGCTCGAGGACCCAGCATAGCCGCAAAAATATCGTATGTTAGAAATGGGTGGGGCTTGCGGCTTCCTTCCTTTCGCGTGCGTGTCGCGCTATCCAAATCGATATCCCCGCGTATCAAAGTGTTAATCCGACTGCGTGGGCAAGCCTGAGCGGCAGAGGGGGCAGTGCGATGTCGTGGGAGTTTCTCGCACCGCCAGCCGCCTCTGCGCCACTTCCTGACTTGCTCTTTGCCTTGTCAACACCCACAAGCAGCCTTGTAACAATGGCTCGAACGAAACAGCATGCTAGAAAAAGCACGGGAGAGCCAGCTCCGAGGGCGTCCCTTCGTGAGTGGGGAGTGGCAACTTGGTGAAAACGGGGACACGGCTGACCGCAGAGCAGGTCCGGGGATAAAGGACAGTAAGGAGGCCGATGACCGACTGGCGGATGACGAGAAGTCCGGCAACAAGCGCAGTGAGTGCTGGAACAATATAGCGAATCAATGCTGACGCACGAGTACAGCATCAACAACCACGCAGGGGCGGGATGGTGTCGTCGCGAAGAGATTGAGAATCATCGGGCCTAAACCGCCTCAGGCATTGTCCCGAGCGGTCCATGATGAGGTTAGGGTCAGTCAGTGGTGCGAGCCGACGCGTACTGACGCAGTGCTAGTGGTGTGCTCTTTGCCAAAACGGCGGCGACGCGATTGAATGCGACAAATGCCTGCGGATCGTTTGCAGGAAACACTTCCCGCGAATCGCTGAGCTCTCGCCTGAGGAGCTGGAACCGCTGATTTTCAAATGCACGTTGTGCGAAGTGCTGGAACGACGGAAGGTGAAGGGCACCGGTGCATGCGTGGCTGAGCGTGGCTACAAGGTCCGTGATCCAGAGCACAAGCGTCGTGCGATAGTGGCTTACGAATTCTGTGACACTGTAGGGCCTGTACAAGATGGTCGACGGCAAGGAGGTCCCCTACTTCGAAGATGCGTTTACGGTGGTCCACGCTGTGAATTTGCGCGCGATGCACGCCAGGACAAACACGGCACCAATTGTCATCGTTCATATCCGCCTGAGCTCGCTCAGCGACGCGGGCAGCCCAGCGATGGTCACGTACGCGATGTTGCAGAGCTACTTTATAACCAACAGCGCAGACCTCAAATACATCGACGCCCCGTATGCGTTTGACGACATGGACGACGCGGCAGAGTATAGGAACGCATTGGACGAAAAACTCAAGTTCCTTGACAGGTTGGTCGGCTTGACGACCAGAATGATGTCGCTGTGCTAACTGGCAGCTGTGCAGCGACTGTGGCCGACGTGTGCGGGTGCTGGTTTTTATCTACACGCACTCTGAGGATGCCTCAGGTGATCTATTCTGGAGCGCGGGGATGGCGTCCGACGGCCTCACTCAGGTATGATCACGTTCATGCCGCTGCGACTGTGCTGACCACTGTGCGCACGACAGTGGTTCCAGCAGGTCATACCTCAACGTCTGTGGAACGTCGGAGCGAAGGCCGACGTGACCCTGGCTTTGCTGTCGTGCGGCTCGCTCATGGAGAGCCAAGAGAATCGCACGGTTGTGAAGACTGCGGCTGAGCGGTGAGTGGTGGAGTTTTCTGTTGGCGTCGGTGCCGAGCTGACCTTTTCCTGCTAAAGCATGCAAGTGCAACGCGTGGTGTGCTTTGGCGCGGCTGCCCTGCAGGCGTGCATGAGTGTGCCGTTCTTCATGAGTTTTGTGAGCTCCGTCTACATCGACGGGGTCAACCTTGACCACACCCACTTCGCGAGGTTGCTCAGTTGCGCGTCCATGCTTAACCGCCATTCCACCGTGCTCCTGTACGCGCGGAAGACGCCGGACCAGCCGGCACTGCAGCTCAACAAGTATCGATGGAGCCATAAGACGGTGCGACCTTGGGGCGAAGAACTCCCGCTCCAGTGTCCGGAATGCGGTTCGATCGCGAGCCTCAAGATCAAGGCGGGCCAAGGCGCAGATTTGCATGGCACATGTGAGATGACAGGCTGCCCCTTCACCCGTACATACACGCGGCCGAACGGTCATACGGCGGTGAAGTCGGTGGAACAAGGTGCTTGGCTGGTTTCCGTTGAAGGGGGTGAATAAACCCGCATGTGAGCGGGACGGCCATTAGTTGCACGCGGTTTTTTGGCAATGTATATGTAGCCCGGTCGGTATATTGATCAGACTTGCAGAAGACTTACGCACCCAGTTGGGGAATGGCTGCAGGGTGGGGTTAGAGGGCAAGCCGCGCCGTTGCGGAACGCCGCCCAGGTGTGCCCGAAGTGAATCAGTGGATCAGCCGGGAATGACCCGCTTGCTCTCTGCCAACACCGATAATCAGCCCTGATTTCAGACGGCTGCGTGAAGGGTTCGCGGGATCACAGCTTCGCGGCGTTGCCATTGCCTGCCGTGTCTGGACAGTCCGGGAGGTGGGGCAGTTGCGCGCGCTGGCATCAGAATTGCTTCAACCGGGACCGGGTCAGCCGCCGGGAAATCAGCCACGCGTGGACGATAACCAAGTGTGAATGCTGGAGCCATGGTCGGGCCATGGTCGGGCCATGGTCGGGCCATGGCCGGGCCATGGCCCCCCGTGGGAGTTGCGGGTGGCCTCGGATCAAACCGGGACGTACAGAACGTGTCTGCCAGCGTCACTCCCTTCTTCCTCCTNGCCAGCGTCACTCCCTTCTTCCTCCTGCCAACCATCCTCAATTTTGCAAGCGTGCGGCGATGGTTCGCGTGGCCAAGTCGTCCGTCTCAGCCCCGCTATGACTAGATTGCGTGCGGATTGCCCCGCGTGCAGTCGATGTCCGGGCGCTGAATTCGGGGACGGGTCGCAGCGGGCAACGTCACGGCTGCGCTGCATGGTCACTCAAGGATCCGGTCAGTACCAAAGTACTCAACAACCCGCCTGGACGACTCAACACCGCTGCCCGAGTGTCTCCGCCATCTCTGCGTGTAG
>WJSG01025385.1:0-11252 GCA_016618145.1 Sanghuangporus lonicericola | reverse complement strand
CCAGAGACTCCCAGACTTCGCCGGCATCCCATGTGAACCCCCTGTTTGGCCGCGAGTGTGCGTCAACCGACATCTGGCCGAAAGGCCCCGGAAACGCTCTCGTCCCGCAGGCTCCCACCGCCGAGCTGCGACGCATGCTCGCCCAGATCGACGCGAAGCGCGTGAACGCGACCATAACGAAGCTTGTATCCNGAGCTGCGACGCATGCTCGCCCAGATCGACGCGAAGCGCGTGAACGCGACCATAACGAAGCTTGTATCCTTCGGCACGCGCCACACGCTCTCCAGCCAGACGGACCCCGTTCGCGGTATCGGTGCGGCGCGCGACTGGCTCGCGGCGGAGATGCGCAGCATCGCGGCTGGCGCTGCGCGCGGGACCAACATCACGATCACCGTCCCGAGCTACATCCAGCAGCCGGTATCCCGCATCCCGACCCCGACGAACATCAGCGACGTTGTTGCGACGATCCATGGCGCGTCGGACGCGAACCGAGTGTATGTCATCACTGGCCACTACGACTCGCGCGTCACGGACATCATGAACTTCACGGACGACGCGCCCGGCGCGGATGATGATGGCTCGGGAGTCGCTGTGGTGCTCGAGCTCCTGCGCATCATGTCGCAGAGGCCGCCCCCCGCTGCGACGATCATGCTCGGGGCCGTTGCGGGGGAGGAGCAGGGGTTATTCGGCGCGGACCACCTCGCGCAGATCTTGTTCGACGCAGGCGCTGACGTCCAAGGCATGTTCACGAACGACATCGTCGGGAGCTCCAAGGCAGACGATGGTACGATCGATCCCTTCAGCATCCGGCTCTTCGCGGAAGGAATCCCAGCCACCGGTGGCAACGCCTCGCAGATCTTGAAGCTGGAGTCCATCGGAGGGGAGAACGACAGCCCTGCGCGCGAACTGGCACGGTTCGTGAACGAGGTCGCGACCAATGACGCAACCGGGATGAGTGGTGCGTGACTTGCTGGACGAGACCGTAGCGGTCCTGACCGTGCTCGTGCAGTGCGTGTGATCTATCGTCTGGACCGCTTTCTGCGCGGTGGGGACCACGAGCCGTTCCTCGAACGCGGTTTCCCGGCGGCGCGCTTCACGGAGCCGCACGAGAACTTTGCCCATCAGCACCAGGACGTGCGTGTGGACCCCGTCACCGGCCAGCAGTTCGGGGACCTCATCGAGTTCTGCGACTTCGACTTCATCGCGCGCGTCGCCAAGGTCAACGGTGCCGCCTTGTGGTCGCTCGCGCAGGCTCCAGGCACGCCGAAGAACGTCGTCATCGACACGTCGGTCCTGACGAACAACAGCACGCTCTTGTGGGAGCATGTGAGTGACGAAGGATTGGCAGGATACGAGGTGGTGTGGAGGCCGACGATCGCGCCGTTCTGGACGAACGTGATTCCTGTCGGGTTGGTGAACAAGGTAACGGTGAATGTGTCGAAGGATAACGCGGTGCTCGGAGTGCGCGCTGTGGGAAAGAATGGCTACCGCAGCCCGGCGGCGCTGCCATTCCCCGGATAGCAAGTTTGAACGGTGGTGGAAGAATGGGCGAATGGGGACAAATCTGGTACATGTGGACCGTATCGCGATGCGACAGTTCAAGTTATTCGTATCGGTCTGTATATACGAGTTGCATGTTGAGCATAGCAAGCAAACATTAAGCAGCTGTGAGCATCTCACATGTGACGGAGACCCCAATGGACAAGACGGTGGCTGTGTATCAAGTGCAACGATACGGCGAGACCGCTCCAGGTGATGTACAGTGGTTGGCATACTGTTTATTGTTTACCTTACCCAATACCCTTTCATGTCAAAGATGATACATACGACATAAACCCTTGACGACGAGATACCCAATTACTGAAAGCTGGAGAACTGTAGTCCTGGCCTGCACAGCGCGAACGCTCAAACCGGGACCATGCGTGCACGCGGAATGAAAGCCCAAATGACAATCATCGTGGACATCATGGAAACAATGCTGCACGCTCCTCGTCAGCCTCATGCCATCTACCTCACCCACACGGCGGAACACAACTCGGACACTCACAACGGTTGCAAACTCGTAATCCCGAACCTCGACGCCAGGAGACCAGTGAGGAACGGCAGTACCGCCGAGCCGGCCTGTCCGATGCCAGCGATATAGCCCATGCAGCCGGTGAGGAGCCACCGCGGGAGGATCTTCGTGGTGTGATTCATGAGAATCGGGTACATGGGTCCGAGGAGCAGTCCGACGAACGCAACCGCGACGGCGTTCTCAATGAGCGAGGGCACCACCCAGACCGTCACCTCCAGTCTGCATGGGCAGAACGTGGTCAGCCGTGACGCACAATAGCAGGGCAAATTTGGAAGACATACTGAATAGCGAGAAGAGCGTAGAGGAAGAGAGCGCGGCGTTCGCCGATCTGCAACTCGCGGTCAGCAGGTGCTGATTAGCTTTGGAGCAGGTGCAGACTGCGAACCTTCTTGTTGAGCCACATTAAGAGGAGGCGCCCGAGCATAAGCCCGGCGAAGAAGCCCGACGAGATGTAGCCAGCATTCGAGTTCCCGTTGCGCTTCTCCTGAACGTAGGTGACACTCCAGCCGCCAATCGTGACCTCCGTGCCGACGTAGATTAGCGAAAAGAGGGCGAGAGCGTGCACCGCGCGAATGGTGAAGATCTGCTTGTACTTGTTCGTTTGGATCGCGTCTTGGTCTGGGCTGAGGTCGTCGGCCTCTCTCTTGAGATCTGTGTAAATGAAATGTATATATATATATGAGTTGATATCGATCATGACTATGAGAGAAATGAGCGCACCATCTTGCCGTCTGCCACGGAAGACGACCCACAACAGCACGGAGTTGAGCGCGTACAGTCCCGCTGAGATGAGGTAATGATACGACCAATGGCTCTGTTGCGAGAACTGCGTCGCAACAAGCGGAGAGATAAGGGCGCCACAGCCTGCACCCATCCGCGAACGTCAGCGTCGGCCCTGTGCGGGCAAGCAAAGGCGACGGACGGACCGTAAGAGGCATGCAGATAACCAATCTTGGCAGGGACGTTCTCCTTCGACGCCGCGACGTACCCGTTGCAGTGTGCACTCTGGAGAGCGAGAGCGAACCCGATCATTGAAAAGCCCGCGCACATGAGCGGGAAGGGCCCCGGGGGAAACAGCATTGCGTAGGCGGCCACCTGCAGGACAGAGCCTGGAAAACGGTGATTGTTCAGCCTGAGTGTCTGGATCCCGCAGGACAGCTCACCGAACAACATGACCTTCCCGAAGCCGAAGCGATCGGTCAGATATACATTCGCCACAGCGGCCACGACGAAGCCCTGTGGGTTTGTTTCGTCAGTGAATAGTTGAGAATGAAAGGCCATAGTGGATTCCCGCCTATTGGGCTTAACCACAGACGCTGTGATCGCAGTGCGTCATGAGACGATCCACGGGACGTTTTCAGCCGCTGAAGTACGGCAGTCCGGGCCAGAATCCGAGCCTGACCCACGTAAAAGCGGCCACGGCGACTAGAGAAGACTGTAATCTGTATGCACTCACGACGGCGTTGAAGACGAAGATGAGAGACACCGTGGCGAAGCCGAGCTTCGTTATTCAACATCAGCCTTGCACAATGTGTATCAGTGGGATATTTAGGTACTCACCCCGTAATACGACTGAATCCTTGGCAGCAGTGGGCCGGTGGTACCGTCGTTCCAGCCGTTGATGAAGATGGCAAAGCAAAGGACTGCGAAGTTGATCATCCGTTTGCGTTTCTGAACCGCCTTCTGTGCAGCAGAAATTGCAGGAGCAGTCAAATCCGTGTCCTCGTCGATCAGCACGGACGGGGTGAACGAGCTGTGAAATCTGGGCGGAATCTCAACGTCGTCTCTCTGCGAGGAGAAGACGACATCATCTCGGAAGCTGATATCTGTCGGGCAAACACCCGAAGAGGCACCCTTGCCGTAGGGATGCTCGTACTCCTTGATGACGGGGAGTTCAATGGCCTCGGGCTCGATCGCAGGGGGAGAGTCAAGAGGGGGGTGTCGGGTGACCTCAGAGCGACGATGGACGCGCTCGCTGGTGACGTGAGTGTGGGGGAGCTTGAGGGAGGAGACAGATCCAGTTCCCGTCAGGTCTGGTCGCAAGCTCGACGTCCGCACGTGCGGGGCAACATCCGTGACCTCCTCCTCATTTTCGCGTTCATTCAAGGCATCATCAAGGCTGGTTTTCGATGTCGATGCGGCAGAACGGAGGGAGGCAGCAGTAGCAGCAAGCTCGAGCGTGTGCGAGGACATGATGATTGGCCGGAGCAAGTCCGGGACAGAGTACAGTCGTCCCTTCGCCCTTTTGACTGCATCCATGCATGGATGCGGCTGTGAGATCTTCACAGCTGCACGTAACGCCGTCTACAGTGTCGTTCTAGACCGAGGTATCGGAGGCGGGAGGCCATGATATGCCTGGCATATGACTGCGGTGCTTCGGTCCGGTGTGCTGTACCGCTGGAGACGCGTACATATCATATGTATGAGCGATCTGTCGAGGTGAACGCGGTGGTCCAGACGAGTAACTCGCGTACAACAGCTTGAGCCTGAGGCCTTGAGGGGTCGAGCGAGTAGCAAGGCAAGCTGCACCCGCCCGACGCGCGAACACGAGGCGAAGCTTTGAGGCTTGAAGCGCCTTCCTCCTACTTGCTTTCTGCCACGACGATGCAGCCGAAACGATCCTGAATCTCATGATGTTCAACGTATCGCGGCTGTGGCATGTACTCCTGGTCGTCTCGTTGCTCGTCAACATATTCCTCGGAAGCCCAGCGCAGAAGAACCTCTCGCTTCTGGCGGACGGAAATGTCCTGCTCTTGACGGCTCATCCGGACGACGAATGCATGTTCTTTGCACCTACCGTCTTGGCCCTGTCTGAAGCCCTGCACCCGCCTCATACGGTATACTCGCTATGCCTGAGTGTGGGCAATGCCGACGGCCTGGGTGACGTCCGGCGTCGCGAACTGGAGGGCAGCTTGGACGTCCTCGGCATCGGGGAAGGGAGGAGATGGGTCGTCGACAAACCGTGAGTCTGACCCTCGTTATAGGCCATCCGTGCCCTATACTGTCGTTCTGTAGAGAATTGCAAGATAACTTCACGGCCGAATGGGACCCCCATGTTATCTCCGACGTGCTCAGGTCGTACGTGCTCGAGCACCACATCACAACCGTACGTGCTCGAAACATACGCCCCTGTACTTGTGATGACCGGTAGTCCGACACTGCAGATACTGACGTTTGACCACCACGGCATCTCCTCACACCCGAACCATATCTCCCTACCTAAGGGGGCCTCTCACCTCATCAACTCTCTACGCAGCGCCCCTGGAAAGCCTCAGCCCCGCCTCTTCACCCTCGTCACCGTCCCGCTGCGTGCAAAGTACGTAGGACTGCTATCGCCGCTCCTCAGCAAGGCGTCCATCTTCCTGTCGCAGGTCTTGCGTGTGGCCGACGTACCGCAAAGCAAAGCCGTCGTAGTGTCGGACTGGAAGGGCTACGTGCGGGCGCATCGTGCGATGAAACAGCATTCGTCGCAGCTGGTGTGGTTCCGCTGGCTCTACGTGTTGTGGTCGCGGTACATGTGGGTCAACGAGTGGGTAGAGCTCGTTCCTCCGGACCAGACGCAGTCAGCTGGGTGATCAGCGATTCAGCGGAGGGATTCGTGGCGGGCATGGAAGCGGGCGTGGGGTTCAGATATCCAGGTTGATATTGTACAATAGCGAGCAATAGTATGACAGGAAGATCACCGGTGGAAAGCACCCGTTGCAGGTGCCGGTGTCAAGATGGACCCCATCCAGTTCCTCAGCCAGTGCGCCCCGTTGCCTTCGGGTACGTCGCCGCTCTTGCGCGAGCCTTTCGCCCACCACCCGCGTACGTGCGCACCCAGCAGCGCGCCGAGCGGTCGCAGGAAATGGCTCGCAACTCCCCTGTAACGTACATTCGTCGGCCGCGCTAAACGCAGAAGAGCTCCTCACGCACCATAACGCCCCCTGTACGAGCGGGCTGATGATCTGGTCCTTCGTCGTGATCCATATCACCTGTCCCCAGTCGACACGAATGACTTCCCCGGACGACACCGCTGCTGCGAGTGCGTCCTGCTCCTCTTCCCCGTCTGCAGCCTTCTCTTTCCCCTTCTCACTTGGTGGTGCAGGCACACGCTCGACGTGTACGTACGGCGATATGCTGCGTGTGTAGCTGTACTCGAAGCGGAGGTCGGGGACGGGTGGGATGCGGCGGCGCTCTGAGATGCGACGGAGCTTGTCTTCTGATTCTTCTGACGCGCGAATCATGTCGTCAAGGTTGCGCAGGCGGTCGAATAGCTCGTGTCGGGAGGCATCGGGAGCGTCATGCGCCGCGGCAGGTTTAGAGTCTGAAGTGGACATGGTCGCAGCGGAGGAGGAAGCATGCGCGGTCTCCGGTACTCCGGCAGGACAACCGTCCAGCGCTTGATGCACTCTGCCACCGACCACGACGTCTGAATTTGCTTGAAGCCTCTCAAACACTACGGCGAGGTTAATCCTGTATATGAAATGCGTGCAGCACCGAGGACTCGAAAGGTGAGTGCGGCCGGCGACGCGCCCGCTCGGAAGAAGTTGCGCCCATTTGATTACCCGACCCGCCCGACCCACGACTGTTCGGGCAGAGGGGATTTCACTTTCAAACCGCGACGAGCCCGGGTGCTTCTTTTCCAAGCCCATGTCATCTGTGCGTATAGAATTCCCAGAAACCGTACATTAGAACGCAGCTAACGGGAACCCTCGGCGTAAACTTACCATTTACCGCATCAGGGCGCGGTTACACGCCACCCCATATGCTTCTGTCCATGCGAACGCCAGCTCCTTGTCGAGCACCTCGATGCGCTATTGCGTTACTCGGATCAAAGGCCTATCCGCGTGCTGTTATGGGCGGGTTTGTGTAGACTCGGCTGCGAACCGGGATGATGCCAGTGGCTCTGAGTCCTGCTGCTGGGCCCGCTTTATATTGCGGGGACAGATTCTGGCGGACGGCCTTACAGACCACCCGCAAGACCCATCCTCATGTCCTCGCTCGTCGCTCTTCTAGCCGCTGTGTGGCTGGCCTGGAAGGTGGTCCGGAGCTTCTTCGCCAGATCGCCTCTCGACAAGCTGAGAGGACCCCCGCCGGCCTCATATCTCACAGGTATGTCTGCGTGAGATCCGCGGCGACGGTGCAGCAGCAGCTTACCAGAGCACCAGGGAACCTCGGGCAACTAATGGACAGACAAGGATGGGATTTCCACAGCGGTATTGCCGAAGAGTATGGTCCTGTTGTCAAGATCAGCGGACTCTTCAGTGTATGTGCCGGTCTACTTAGGTGGAACTTCGCTGACCGACATTCGCTTCAGAAACCATGGTTGTACATCTATGATCCTCTAGCCCTGCAGCATATCCTCCGGGATAATCAGACATATGACGAGCTCCCGTGGTATCTCCAGTACGTCCTAGCCCGAGCATGGCCGGCACAAGATGCTGACTACACGTCCAGGAGTAACTGTATGATGCTCGGCCCAGGCATTCTCTCCGTCACAGGTGCGAAGTTATCCACCTACCTGCCACACACATTCCCGCTAACCCTGTGGGTCCCCAGGCGACATGCACCGCAGACAGCGCAAGATGCTCACCCCCGTCTTCTCCGCGCGCCACTTGAAGGAGCTCGTCCCTATCTTCTACCAAGTGACGCATAAGGTATCTGCGCATCCGTCTCACATCCGACCTTGGCCGGCGTCCTGACAAAGTCCGCAGCTCGTAGACGCCATTTCCTCACGCGTGCAAGCGGACGCGCACGACGTCGACGTTCTGGGGTGGATGGGGCGCGCCGCGCTCGAGCTGATCGGGCAGACCGGCATCGGTCACTCGTTTGATCCCCTCACCGAGGATGTGGCAGATGCGTACGCGGATGCGGTCAAGAACTTCGCGTGGGTACTCGTTCGCGTCTCGCGTCCTTGTCACTGACATGTATTCGCAGCCCGGAGGCGACGTCCTCGGAGATGATGCTCTTGCGACAAGCTACGCCGTTCGTGGGCTCTCTGGGACCAGCTTGTGTCCGGCGATGGATCCTGGAGCGGCTCCCGTTCCGCAGTTTGAAGAACATGATCCACATCTCAGATACCCTGCATCTTCGCTCGTCGGAGATCTTCAGAGAGAAAAAGCTTTTCTTGGAGGCGGATAAGACGGATGCGTCCGACATCATGAGTATTTTGCGTGAGTATCGCCTTCCCCCTCCCCAGTGCACACCGGCTCACACTTTCGCATTGCAGTAAGGGCGAACCGGGAAGCAGACGCGGACGACAGGCTGACGGACGACCAACTGCTCGGGCAAATGTCGTAAGTCGACTCGACGACACGATCCGTTCGAGTCTACTAAGAATGAGGTCATCGCAGGTCCATACTATTCGCCGCCATGGACACGACGGCGAACGCGATGTCCCGGATCCTGCACCTGCTAGCCCAGCACCCGAATGTGCAAGAAAAGCTCCGCCGCGAAGTCGTGGAGGCGCGGGCGTGCGGGGACCTCGATTATGACAAGCTGCACGCGCTTCCATACCTCGACGCTGTATGCCGGGAGACCCTGCGACTGTACGTCTACGCTGTCCATGCGCTAACGACCCCGCTCACGTTGAAACATCTCATGCAGGTATGCCCCGGCGCCGCAGACATTCCGAGGGTCAGTGCGTCCTGCTCTTTGTTCAGTCCCAACTACTGACGATGCCCCACTGGCAGGGCAATGAAGGACGCAGTTTTGCCGCTCTCTCGGCCCATCCGAGCCGCCGACGGCTCGGCTGTCAACCAGCTCGTTATCCCCCAGGGAACAAACATTGTCATCGGCATCATGGCGAGCAACCGCGACAAGGTGCTCTGGGGCGACGACGCGCACGAATGGAAGCCCGAACGGTGGCTTCAGCCACTGCCTGAAGCTGTGGAACAAGCAGCTATTCCTGGGGTGTACTCTCATTTGTGAGTGCCTCGCGACGTTGATTCTTCTCAATAAGGGCGCCTTCACTCAATGCTTGTCGGCGTCTGGCAGGATGACGTTCCTCGGTGGGGTCCGCTCCTGCGTGTATGTACATAGGCTCCCCGTGTCGTTGATCGATTGTAGAGCTGACGCTCGTTCCTGCGCAGCGGCTTCGTGTTCTCCCAGCTAGAGATGAGTGCGTACTACAACAAATCCCCCGTCAACTCGGGCGTATCATTGACCATGATAACTCTCTAGAGGTCGTCATTTCAGAGCTACTAGCCAACTTCTCCTTCGAGCTGTCCGATAAGCCCGTCTACTGGAACCTCTCCGGGATCACCTACCCCAGCTCGAGCTTAGAGAGCACGAAGTCGGAATTGTGGCTCAAGGTACGACCGCTGCCAGTGAACGCGAGGAGTTGAAGTGTCGACGGGATCTTGGGGAGCTTATCTACCTAGCTGTTACTGACTGGCACAGCGCTGGAATTGGTCAGCCGATTCCATCGTTGCACCTAACGCGACATGCTGTGTTCTTACTATGTATGTAGCTATAGGACGACGCCGACTTTGGTGCCAGAGCTCGTGTTTGTGCATATTTGGCGCGTTGTTTGACCAGGGCGCTAATGTGAAGGGATATGCAAGCGAGAGCAGATTTGGCAAAGTCGAGCCCGACATCGAAGCTAAGAGGCAGATGTTCCTAGGGTTCCAGTAGTCATATCGCCATGATGCCCTCGAGCTTCCAGCTGTAACACCTTGCTTCGCTCTGAATATGAGCGCTAGGTGCATTGAAGTCTCGCCAGTGATACGATGCCCGCTGTCGACGTTCGCATGGTAGGAGGCAAAGAAGATCGAAGTCCGATAGCATTGAAAGCAAAACATTCAGCAGTACATACTTGTCCAATTACGCAACCTCGACTGTCCGGAGGAACTTTTCGTACATCGTAGAGTGGATATTGCGCATACGCGTCGCGTCACTAAAGAACGGCGTCCGGATCTGCGCTTGTGCCTGATACAAAGTGATCCCGTCAGCTCCAGCTTCTGATTCGCAGCGATGACCACGGAAGGCGAGCAGAGAAGGCGGACACGTACGATGGCAAGCGGGCGGGTGCGGTCGAGGTGATAGACGAGCTTGTTCGTCATCTCCGCGATGGCGGCGTTGTGCCGGACGTCTGAGCGGTCGGGGAGGACGTCCGGAAGGATGCTGACGAGCTTGGGTACGCTCCGGCTGAGCTGATCCAACTCGGCGGCTTCGTCTGCGGGCAACGAGCCGTCGCCCTGCACAAGTTCCTCGCGCAGCAGTGGCAGTCGAGTGAGGGCGTGTGCGTAGTCCAAAAACACCTGCAGCAGACAGAATATAAGTCATGGTTTTCCGAGACAGTTGTAGTAGACGGCCAACCTTTCCGCGCTCGTTCCAGCCGCTTACTGGACGTCCCTCGAACACCTCGAAGAGCTCCCTGAGCAGCAGGAGGTCCTGTCGGATAACCGCATCGGGCGCGAGTTCGAGAACCGCGATGTCATGCGCAGGATCGTAAAGTCCAGCGGCGATGTACAAGTCGTACGCATCGTACAAATTGCCGCTGGCGAGTGCATGAACGGCCTGGATGTGACGCAACGGTGTCAGCGTGCACTTGGGGAAGACACCCGATCAGCATACCTTCGCCTCGTTGACCCAAGCCATGGGCAGCTTCAGACTGCCAACGAGTCCGCGAGTCACCCAATCGTCCAGCTTCGCAGCACAGCGAGTCAGCAGTTCCTTGATCGCCTTGGCTCGGCTATAGCAAGCCGCATGATGAACACACGCGTCGACGAGAGTGGGAAGAGAAGTACGCACCCTGCAGATCCCTCGAGGTGCAGCAAGACGAACACCGCCTCCTGAATCATACCCATCTGCTCCAGCTGAGACGCATAGCTGTTGGCCAGCAAGTCCGCACTCGGACTGTGTCCCTCCACGTCTTCCTCCTCGCCGTCGTCACTGTGGCGGAGTGGCGTGTCCCGATCCGCCAGGTCGCGTATGCGGAGACAGCGCGAGATGATGATGTAGAGGTGCCAAGGCAGGCGGTAGTCGGTGGGAGAAGGACTGAACGAGAAGGAAGAAAGTATCGTCGAAAGGTTGCATGCCGGGTCCGCGAAGAGCTTGATCAAGGAGTACAGCGCGTCTGGCGGCTGCGCATCCGAAGTCTTCGCCCATTGGGATGCGGCTTGTTCTGAGGTTGAACGCTCAGCATACCAGGGTACGGGCGCTGGAACGCTCGAGAGACCCTCTTGCCAAAGGT
>WJSG01025379.1:0-12047 GCA_016618145.1 Sanghuangporus lonicericola | reverse complement strand
CGATGTATCGTCGTATTGCGCTTCTCTAGCTATCCACTCCATCGTCGTCGTTTGTCGCGCTCACACTGTCAGATCTGCAGGCGATCCGCGTCCGGGGCTAGACGCTTTCCCGTCTGGCACGCACCATTTGATATAGGTGAGTCTTTTTGTGTGTTCTGTCATCGCTGCGAGCCGCTCGACGCGCTCCGTGGCCGGCTACTGACTTGGCAGCGTCGCGCTCTTTCGGGATGCAATACCGATGATGTCAGAGCTATGATGAGGCCTCGCCCGGGAGTCGTGCGTTCGCGTAAGTATGTCGGCCCACGCGACGTGCACTCCCTCTCTTGCATTCTCCAATGGCGCACTCACTGGCGGACTCGAGACACATCGTCAGCAACGGATGCGACTCGACGGGTTGGGGCTCGGACGATGTGTGCAGAGACACGATCAAGTACACGACCTCGATCGCGCTGCAATTTAAAGGCATGTTCTGCTCCTGCACGTCTGTGTCGCTTTCTCTGATTGACTTCATCTCTATCCCTCACACGCTCCCTCTTGTATCTTAGCAGGCGCAAGCATCACGAGGAAGCTGGCCGTACGAGAGACGGGTGCGAACAGTCCCAGCGTAACAGGAGTAGTGGAGACGTCGCGGAGTGGGGTCCCTGTGGCCGCAATAGTAGGCGCATCGGTGGCGGGCGCGGTCGTGCTGCTTGTAGCGGGGCTGTGCGTGTACTTCTTGTGGTGGAGGAGACGGAAGCCGCGTGGGCGGGCGAGCGTCGTGAAAGACGAAGGTACGTCGTCCCTCGGCTGTACGAATCAGACTGATTGACCTTGTTCGCCTCGAGCAGAGATGGTGCACTTCCCGGACACGCGTCCGCTCATCGACCACACGAACATCGTCACCTTCCCGACCGACTCGGACGCGCATCCTCTCACCTTCTCACCTGACCCGGACGCACATGTCCTTGCCTACCCAGAAACACCTCCCCTCCTCGGTTCTACCCAGCGTGGCTATTTCCCCTCCGCCCCTGCGAGCGAGCGCAGCACCCCAGTGGTACCATCTGCGTCTCTGTCAGCCATGAGCGCTTCGTCTAGCCTCAGCCGAGGCGATCCGGAGCCAGACCTCGGACCACTTGCAGCACTCGGGGAAGCTGCGCGGGGCCGCATGGAAGCAGGCGTTGTGGACGCTCCCCGGGATCGCGTGGGTGCAGGCGTCGGACCCGTTGCTGACAGTGGCACAGTCCACGTCGCTGAGGGTGCTTCGCCTGTGCATGCTGGGTATGATATCCACTCGGCCGTGCGCCTCCACAGCATGCACGCTTCTGTGGCACTGGCGAGCAGGGTCAGTGCAAGCGCTGTACNTGGGTATGATATCCACTCGGCCGTGCGCCTCCACAGCATGCACGCTTCTGTGGCACTGGCGAGCAGGGTCAGTGCAAGCGCTGTACCGACCACGTCTGCTGGCAGCGCGATATCGCGTGATAGTACGAGGACGGCAACACAGCCTCGGAGGTGGGACGAGGCTGTTAACGTTGATGGTGCGTGAGAATCAGGAACGTGCGAGGAGGGTGGTGGTCCGTGTCGATGAGGACCCGATGATTTCGGAGGAGATCCGGATTACTGGGATCGTCCGGACCAAGGGCGTTTGTAGTTGGTCGGTCGTTTGCTCCTCGTTTCGTGTACATTGTACTGATCGTGTATTCTCTGTCGCATGTCCAGTGCACCGCCGGAGGGCGAGCGGATTATGTAACCTTGCACATCCGATGCACAATGCGGCGTCTTTTGTGGTATGGCTGCGGCTGTCTGATTGATGCTGGTGGGACAAATCATCGAATTCTGGCAGGGCAAGGTATGTAGACCCATCTTGTGTGAGTGTGCCATTCGGCACTGTCGACCTCTGACGTATCCGTCCATCAGTGACTGGCCCGTCTTGAGGGCCCAAGCCCAATCAACGGTCTCACACAAGACGAAGCGGACAATGGCTTCCCAGGACATTGAGTGTCCATCTGATACGCCTCCGGCTCTCGCTCCTGCATGAAGCACTCCAAACTTGCTATTGCACTTGTACCCTCCACGGTGTTCTGTGAGCCAAGCAGGTGCGGATCGACCGCTGCTACGGAAACGGCAGGCTAATTATGTTCAGATCTTTGGCAGCTGGCACAGCACATGTCCTGCGATCTGCACGGGCAGTGTCCGCGCTCGTATGTCGCACCACATGATACATACCGTGAGTCTACTCTTCGTGATGATGAGTCTGGCCTTCGCTGATCTAGAGCGCTATGTACATAGGATGTCTCCACATGCAGGTCACTCGACATACCAGGTCCCGTAGGACAGCAGTGCGACTTCGTGTACACATACCTACAGGTACACTGACGAAGAGGCGGGTCGAGTTGCGCACCTTTTCTGGACGTGAACGCCGAGATGAACATGACTCTGATCATTCCCAGGCTGAACGCCTTCTTCGGACCTGTTCCGACCCGCCGTCACGACTTCGCCCAGGTTCTTCAGCGTTGTATGTGAAGATAAAGGGCAAGGAAGTCACTGGATGCACATCGCCTCCGCTGATTAATGCGATTCGGTACATTTACATGCACAGGCCCGATTTCGTGCGGCTCTGGGCTTTAAGTATGGACGACGTATCCCGGGATCTGCACCTTCTCCACCCCCGCTGCCACCTGGACCCACGGCGCCATGACTTCCTCCGAGTCCTGGGTCGTATTCCAGAGCGACGATAAGAACCTCAACTACAGTCGCCTAGACTGGGTTCAAGAACAAAACACTTGGTGTACCCAAATCGCCGGTGCTTCCGTATCTTTGACCTTCGACTGTGAGTCTACCAATAAGCATCGCCCCTCCGGGCACACCTGGCCACAGGGTTTGTTCGGTCTAACCAGAAGACATCCACAATGAATGTTCCGTGAAAGAGCTAAGGATGCCACAAGCTGCAAGACAGCAATTAAGTACTTACACGAGTCGGGCGGGCTTCGCCCGCCCTCATCCATCACTTGAGACTCGGACTCGGAGCTCGCAGTTCCAATGTCGAGTACTGAGTGTCTTGTCACGCAGCGCACGAGAGCGAGGCTGCCCCCCGCCCTCGTCCGCCATCCCTGCGACTTGCAACGTGATGCAAGCCAGTTGACTCGGTGCAATCATGCTGGAGATCATTGCTCCCCTTTGCACACCATTGGCAAGAAGAAAGCAGCGTTCTCTAGCGTTGCCTGTTCCCCTGCTTGCTGACGTCTACCCTTGTGTGCTTGCGCTCTGTGCACTGCGGTTGCGTTCCGAACCTCCCGGTGCTGACGCGGAGCAACGGTGCGTGAACGCGAGAAACAATCATCTATTCGAGTGACTTGAAACACAGAAGCTGCTGCCACGTGGAATTTCCCACCCCAAACTGATGGGGATTTTGTCAGATACAAACCTGGTCCACTTTAGTGGCCAGGAATACGTCGCAGATATATATTGGAGAGGAGGCTCACCTTGTCCGGACGCTGCATGACTCAGATTACATCGCAAATGTATGGGCTACGTATGATCCCACTTGGCAACAAGTGCCCGCCGTCTCAGCCACTCAGGACGGCAAGTCTGTGCCCATCCAACCACCTCCTCGGACCCCATCCATGGAGAACTGCGATCCGAACGCATGGGCTCAATGGCTGGTCCTCTCCTCACAGGACGAACTCAACAACCATACACTGAAGATCGTAGCCGAAGGTGCGAGCGAGAACACTCCCTTCTGTCTGCTGGAGATCGATGTCAAGGCACCGGTGCGTTCTGGGGTACTGGCGGAGGCCAACGCGGCCGGCTCGAATGGTACGGCAACCTCCAGCACGACCCAAACGAGCAGCGCTACCCCTTCTACTACCTCTCCACCATCATCGTCTGCTTCACGAGGTCTGTCCACTGGGGCTATCGTCGGAGTCGTCATCGGCGCTGTCTCCTTGACTTTCCTTATATGCGGAGCGCTCTTCTACTGGTATCGGCGTCATCGCAAGCACCAGTATACACCCACTGATCTGGACGACGATGGTACGTGATCCATAACGGCACGCTGAATTGAACACCGACACATATATCCGTTCCTGCATTCAGGCTCAAGTATACGCAAGAGCCCGTCCGCACGCCCTTTGCACCTCCCAAAGCTCTTCCCGCGATGGAAGCCGACAGGTCAGGCGCTTTCTGCATTCCTCCGGGTCTTCCGCATTGACATACTTTGTATTCCACACATCACAGAGCCGGGCTGGATCGAAACTCGCCCGCCTGTATCATTGCTTCCTCATATACGCCGTAACTCGTCACCGACCCCGCAACTTCATGTTTCAGACGACTCTCGCTCCGGTATAGAGAGAACAGAAGGCTCGGTGTCGGAGCATACCGTTCAGCTGAGCGAGCTTGGACTGGCATTAGCTCGCGATTCACGAGACGAGCGGCCGAACTCGGATGCCCCGCCGCTTCATCCGACGACTCGGTCGGCCGGAGAGGTCGCATCCCCAGTTTCATCTCAGGCCACTCCTTCACTATACTCTCCAACTTCCCCTCATCGATCCTAGACTGAGTCGACGGACCTCTCTCGCGCTAGGACGATCAATCAAGCTTGGGGCTTACTAGATCGGTGTACGCGGGTGACTTACGGTCTCGAGGGCATCCTATCTAAAGACAACAAGTAGTATACAGTACCAAAGTCATGGGATAATACTTACAACAGAGATGGTGTTGAGTCCATAGACGATCAGTTGGTGCAGAGTACGCACTGGACGGAGCTGCGTGTTTGAAGTTAATGCTACAAAGCTCTAATGGGCATAAGTACGACTTACTTACCGGCCATTAACGCAGCCGGGCCGGAGTGCCTTACCCCGCACTCGGCACTACAGAGTCGCCGCCGCTCACGCGCATGCTGGGCGGGGAACATATACTTGTGTAAGTGAGGCGCTGCTGGCGCACACCGGGCGAGAATGATCCAGGTGGGGAAAAGAGCATGGGAAGCATACGCACGCGTGCTACATAGGTGATGCAAATGAGCGAAGAATATTCTGTGAGGGGCGGAGAGAATGGCATTGCGAGATCACTAAGTACTCTACATGATGACAGATACGTGACTGGTACGAGGCAAGCGGGTGAGTAGTCGTGTATGAAGCTAGGGACTGCGGCAAATTCCGAGGACCGTCACTCACCGGGCTCGCAACAAACACCTCCTGCACACAGTGCACAGGGTGTTCCGCCTCTCTGCCAAACCGTAGTCAATGATGCCAACATACTGTGAGTATTGTCGTACACTGCGACACCCATCCGATCATGAACTTCGCCCAAGGCATGCGCGAGCGTATGAGAATCCCCTAACCAATGAAGTGTGAACGGGCCCTCCAGGAATAACTCCCCCTCACAATGCGCCTGTGGCGCAACCTCCCGAGCCCAATCAAGATGACCTGCAGGCTGCGCGTAGGTCGGACCCCGGCTGTCGATACCTCTGGCCCAGAGAGTGATGACAGGTCTCGCGCGCAATTGCAGGCAGGTATGCGCAATTGCAGGCAGGTATCAGCAACCTGCGGCTCTTGCAGGCGTGGGTACAACGACACAAGGCTCTCCGCGGTGAGGAAGACCATGACTGGCGTAGCCCAGAGGTGGGAGGCTAGTGGACGTGGGATGACTCCGAACGATGTTGATATGAGCCTTGAGCGCTTGAGCCTTGGGCCGCGACGGTCACGACTCCTTGCAGGGAGAAAGTGCGTAACAACAAAATACCGCCGTGGTTAGCGTTGTCGATGTTTCCGCTGGGGTCGTGGTCCTTTTCGACGTAGCCTTCATGGACTCTGAGGTATTGCACCGCGCCGGCTGTACCGCATTGCGCAGAGAGCACACGGCAACTGCAGCAGAGCGACTGATGACGCGTCCATTTCCGGAGATTTGCTTCGGAAGCGGCTGTGGTCGTTGTGAACGACTGGAGGACATGGGTGTATCGCCAGTTGAGTTCGAAGGCAATCATGTCGTCCATGAGCGTAGATGCGGATGCGAGACAACTCAGTGTGGGCACGCTGCAATAGTTGAGAAAGTGGATGATCGATTCTGGCGGGAAAGTAGCGACACGACAGTGGACGGCTACGGCGAACAAATACTAGTAAGTACTGCAGAGGGTCAAACCGCCGCTCCCCGAAAGACGTATATTCCAGGCCAGACAAAGAAGCAGAGCGTACCTCGAGCGAACAGCAACCTCCCTTCCACAGAGAGAGCTCTCCATGGACCATGACCGCGCCATCGAAAAGCGGATGCACAGGAGCACAACGAAGTGGCGGAAGACGAAGGCCGTTGATCTCAGCTACTTACTTCCGAGCGGAGATTGAACTATAGAAAGCGGAGTGTTTCGCGAGGCGAATGCGGACCGTACGGGCCGTTTTGTCCAACCTCCTGAGGTGTCCTTTGCCATGAGTCGATGATAAACCGAATGAATCCTTCGGATCATTCTCAATGTAAACCTATCTCTCGCCCGCGATGTGTTCTTCCGCTTCACCCACTTTCGCTCTCTTGCTTACACCACCATGGCTTCCTTCAAAGTAGATAACCTCTTCGACGTCAAGGGCAAGGTCGTGCTGGTCACGGGCGGGAGCCGCGGCGTCGGGAAGATGGTACGTGCGCGACGGTGGCGGCAAGACGGGACACGGTATAGGAGCTCACGAACGAAGTAGATCGCTACTGGATTCATCAAGAACGGCGCGAAGGTACGTAGACACGATACTCGTGAACATTACGCGTATCGACGCGCTTCCCGCAGGTGTACATCTCGTCACGGTCCGCAAAGGACTGCGCGGCGACGGAGAAGGAGCTGAACGCTCTCGGGCCCGGGAAGTGCGTCTCGCTGCCCGCGGACATACAGAAGCTGGAGGAGGTCGAGAGGCTGGTGAAGGAGCTGAGCGCGAGGGAGAAGGCGCTGCACGTACTCGTGAACAACGCCGGCGCTGCGTGGGGAAACACGCTCGATGATTACCCGGTGCGTACGCGTGTAGACCTCTGCTTCTCGCTATACATTGGATTGCACGAATACTGAGACTGGCATTGTCTCAGGACGCAGCATGGACGAAGCTCCTCACGCTGAACCTCCAACGCGTGTTCACCCTCACCCAGAAGTCTCTCCCCCTCCTGCGCGCCGGCGCCGAGCAGGGCGGCGTCAGCGACGGTGTCTACCGCGACCCAGCACGTATCATTAACGTAGGGCTTACCGTTTGTTCTCCCCGTTCGACTCTCGCTGACCTGACCTGCAGATCGGCTCCGTCGAAGGCCTGGTCGTCCCCGCACACGAGACCTACGCGTACTCGGCGTCGAAGGCAGGCCTGCACCATCTCAGCCGGAACCTTGCTGGACGGTTGGGCTCTGAGGGTATCACGAGCAACACGCTCGCGTGCGGTACGTCTCCGAGTAACTCACTGACATTGCTCATCGTACTCATCGGTCTCCTCGCGCAGGTCCCTTTGAGAGCAAGAGTACGTCGCAGTGCCCCTGGCCATGCGTCATCGTCATCTATAGCTGACCTCCCTACAGTGATGGCGCACACGTTGCGCGAGCAGGGCGAGATCATTAAGGCTAATATCCCGCTCGGACGGATTGGCACCCCAGAGGACGTCGCCGGCGCATGCATCTTCCTTGCGAGCCGTGCTGGCGCGTACGTCAATGGGGCGACTATCCAGCTGGATGGGGGGAGCATCGTGCGGCCGAAGCTCTGACGGAGGGAAACGTATCTCGGCAACTTTCTTGCATATGTACTATTATGCTCATGTTTCTTCGTCGATCTTTGCGATTGCGTACTGTACTATCGATATTTGCTCAATGCATGTTACTGCAACGTCTCGATCCCTCTCGATCCATGATGCACGAAGCATGACGCATCAGTCTGACCACTGCAGACATCTGATATTCAGGCTGCACACACATTACTTTCATTCAAGCTCGAAGTTCGTACCATGCAGAGTACATGAACATCGTCAACTGACGATAACTTGAAGTACTGAAGCCAGCCTACGGTAACACATACTTGTTCATTAATCCTCCGTCTCTACGCACCTGCCAGTGATGGCACGTCTACGATCTCTGTAATCAAGTCAGTATAATCACCTGCGGCTTCCCGGCTCTCGATAGTGAGCTGTTCCCCACAACATGTCCTCGCCCTCTCCATCCAACAGTTGAGAAATGCGGGCCACAATCGTCGGCGGTTCTTTCTTCCTGTCCTTCAACCATTGCAGCTTCTCGATGACGAGGCGCTCCCAATCCCATTCAGAGAGATCCGCCTGTAGCAAGATCGCAAGCATGCTGTCAGTAACGCCGCCAGCCGAGTATGAACAAGGGTACCAACCTCGCTCGCGCGGTTCTGGACCTCCTTCGCGATGGTCTCCAGGACTTCCATCATCGTCGCTGAGAGACTGCAATAGCTGATAATAGGTCCTTTGAATCGCGTTTTAAGGTTCCTGTCGAACTGTAAGGAAGGCCCGTGAGCATGAAGACGTATCCGCATGAGTGCGATGACAGTGGGACTCACTTCGATCCTAATGCGCTGACGGGAGCGCTGACGGGCACGGCATGGCGGAATTCGCACATCCCGGGGCTGCACATCGTAGATCCAGCCTCCCCAGATCCAGGCGAGATGCACAGGGTGCTCAGGGAAAGGGTTGCACATCATCCTGTTGTCGGTCAGGTAGAAGTACACTCTCTCCAGGAGGGGCCCCGCGTTCCCGGGGTGGCGCACTCGCGGGAGAGGCGCGCCACCCTGGGGACCCCCGAAAGCGCGCTGCACGGGGCGGTGGTGTCTGCCGTACTTCCGAACCAGTTGGTCTCTGGCACTCTTCCTGTGATGTGCCCCCCTCCCACTGATAGCGCCACCACAGGGCTCCCTCGCAGGCGTGGCAGCCTGTTCGCGGTCGCGTGAATCCTGAACACGAAGAGAATCCATCGCACGATCCCAGATTCTTTGGCGATTGCCCGGCTCCTCCTTCGCAGCCTTATCGGCCGCCCCCAGTTGCGTAGAATGCTCGTGCAAGGGCGACCTCGATGCATCGCTAACGGGTGCTGCTTCCTCGTCGTCGACATCTCCGAGGGCCATTTCCCTATCCTCGTGATCTTCGGATTTGACACCGGTCGACCGTGCGCCTGTCAGGTTGTCCTGCTGAACATTCTCCATCTGAACGGAAGAGTGTTCCTCCCCTTGCTCGTGAGGCATAGCTGGCTCCTCGACGAGCCTCTCAGAAAGAGCCGCCCATGGTATCTCTGAGGGGTCCACGTCGAAGCCACTCGCAGCAAGGGTCTTCTTCACCGAATTGTATATGTCTTGGAACGACGGCACGTGTGCATGCTCAGGACTCTCCGTGGCGGTAGGGGCACAGGAAACGTCCGCCGGAGCGATGAACTCAAGGCGGTGGCACCGCTCGTCCAGCACGACGAGGTAGTCGACGTGCGAACCAAAGGTGGTGCGCAGGAGCGTGGCGATATGCTCGCCCTCGGAAGCGCGGTCGCGGTAGCCGACCTCGGTGCACCCAGCATGGTCGCATCCTCGGATGTGTCTTCCGGCACACTCAAGCGTGGCAGTGCCGTTCCACTCCTGCAACGTTAAGTACGAGTTGGCGGGCGAGTCACGCGGAGGTACGCACTCTGCGGTCCGCCTTAGGCGTTGAAGCCAGGAAGGTCTTGCGCGACGAGAACATGCTCTTCTTGCTGATGACGAGCTGTTGCAACGTGCTAGAATGCACGGGCGTCTTGTCGTCGTCGTCCGACACCTTTCACGGGAGACGTAGGATTGAGTCGAAAACGAATTCAAGACGAGCAGACGGGACGACGTACCATGTCGGGCACTCGGCCGCACTGAACACACTGCACCTCGTTCAGAAAGAGACGTTCAAGCCTCGGGAAGCAGTCGCGCAAAACCTCGCGACTACGTTGTACCAGGGAGCCTATGGGCGCGCCCGGCAACGGGAGGCGCAGATGCAACGACCGCAAAGGCACGCTGTCATGCCGTGCAGCACGTATGACCTTGATGGTGTGCCTGATCTCTTTCAGAACACTGTGGATGGCCTCGGCCAGCGCAGCGCCACGCCGTTTGACCCCAGTATGGAACGGGCATTCGAACCAAAGCCAGAGTGTCGTCGAGTCGCCTACTGCTTTCGCCATCTCGGAAAGGGATAGAACCTCCAACATGACGCTAGAGTGTATGGTCGTGATATGCGAGGTCGAGAAGTACGGTCGGTCCCCTTCCGCGTGTTCGCCACCACTCGGCGCTGCGTCCACCAAAGCTATGGCCAGCTTTCGAGGCAGTTCGCCACCTCCGGGGAGCAGGGATAGCGAGCGCTCCGTGCTCGCAAGCTGCGCCTCGACGTCTTCCTCCTCGAGAGCCATCTGGGTCAAAGCGGGGGAGGGAAGTGTGGCGTTGCTGATGGGTTCTTCGTAGAGCGTCATGGTAGAGTCGCCATAGTACTCTATAATCTCGCCTTCTTCTACTTCGCCACAGGTGTCATCCGGAGGAGGGAGATGCCCTGCATTGACGTCAACGTGGTCAACGTGGTTGAGCTCGGGGATAGGGGCAAGGGAGGAGAGAGGAGAGAGCGATCTGGCCACGGCACTGGAAGCGTCGTAAGACGAGGTCTCACTCCCGTTGCTCTGGAGGTTTCGGAGCGCTTGAGTAACAGTGGCCATATTGGTTGCACAAGCAGCGGCTTCCCTCTCGGCTTATATACGGATGGCCGTTTGGCCTGGCAACGCGACGAAGAACAGAGCATCGCATAAGCGCGAATGCGGCGGGGATGAGAGGGGGGACCTGACAATTACGGGCCCCCGATGGTCAGCGGAGGACTTGCGGCGGAGCATGAGAACGTACGGCGCCGTTCGTAAGCTAGGCAATGACACGTAAAGGTGCAGAGCAGCCATCATCCGCTTGCACTCAGGACAGTCCGTCTCTTCTGCACTCCAGCAGCTCCTGGACGCAATGCTGAGGCGGCCGTGGCGTAGACAAACCGGACGATATAAGACTTTGAATCCAAAATTCCAGTATAAAAGTAAGTGAAAGCTCACCACAGAAGTAGCAAGGTACTTACTCATCACAAGCCTGAACCTGAGCCCGCGGGACGGCTCTGCTTGGCAATGCTCCCGTTGGACATAGAGACAGCCAGTGTCCCCCATGCATTAGCCAAAACCCGTCGGGCAAACAAGAGATCTTCAGTTCATATCAAGTCATACAGCATCGCCATGACGGCACGAGAGCAGACGAGAGTCAAGATGAAGACTGGCCGAACGTATAAGCGCGTACGTATGCTTCTTGGGCGTCTCCGTTGCCATTCCCGGCCACCAGCGGCAAACTCCTCCAACTGTCTCAATGCCACAAGTACTGAACGTCACGAGCACCAGACCTACCGCCGGCGTTCTTGTGAGAGCCGTCACGTCCCTGTCAGTGCCCTGCCCGCTGTAAAACGTACGCACGCTTCTCTCTTTGCTATTGATCAGGTCAACCCGGCTTAGTACGACAACATATACACCGCGTTTCAGGTCTCTTCGCCACAGCGTTCAAAAAAACACGATATTTACTTCCACAGCGAGGGTATCCAAGATACTTACTTAGCATGAGAGGCACTACGGTCACAATGATCGATTATCACGACGACATCGACTGCAGTACCATTTTCCTCCGACCTGTGCCACACATAAAAGCCTGTAATCGCGAGACGACGGGTGTAGCGTTTCTGCGACGAAGAAACGTTAGAGCAAGGCTCTGCGAGTACCGGTAGATGGGTCGCACTCACCTCCTCGGCGAGACGTTGGGAACTTTCTGCCGCGGTCTCCAGCACCTTCACCAACTGGCATCTTGTATGTATGTAATGTCTCCCAAGAGCATCCTGCAACTCCGGACGCATCCACTATAGCTCTGGAGTCAGCAACGTACGACACAATGCTATTTGGGATCGGGTGGTACTCACCGAGACATGCAGGTCCAACTCTCGTCCGTGTTCCCACGACAGTGGCAGGTCGAAACCGGTCGCAGTGGGTAGGAGGCAACTCGCCCAGGTGGTCGCATTCATGATCCAGCTAATTGGGATACTCTTAGA
>WJSG01025370.1:0-16015 GCA_016618145.1 Sanghuangporus lonicericola | reverse complement strand
GGGGGAGGGTGGACGGGGCGAGTAAGTACTCACTGTTTATGTGTACCGTTGCACGACGGCCCGAGCCTTCTATTCCACCATCAGACCTCCGTCAGCGGCGGAGCGTCCGCCTCGCGTTGCCATTCGGGGGTCGTATCGGGCAGGAGTCGAGTCGCGCGGTCGGAGGGAGCAGAGTAGTGCGCGAGAGCGGGTACGCGAGGTTCAGGATGTGAAGTCCGTTTCCTTGCCCGGTTAGCGCCGGCGCCGGGGTTCTCGATGGTCTGCACGCTGAGCCTTCGGCGCTCCTACCTTCCTTTTTAGGCAGGCTCGCGTGCGCTCAGCGCGGGTGCATGCAGCGCACTCCGCCAGGAAGCTGGTGTGCACAGTCGTAGACCGCATCGTGGTACGCCGAGCAGCTAGCGGTAAGGATTGCAGACAGCATCTCGACATAGCGCACGGGATATCACGCTTGTTTGTAGGATGTCACAGACCCGAAAGAAAGCTATTAAGCGCCCAATGAGAATTCGTCCCGGACAACCCCTGATAAGATGGCTTGTATGGACCTCATATGGGGTAAACGGCCCTAATATGGTTTTGTATTTGGTTTCTAAGACCCTAATGTGGTATCTTACAAAATCAGTGTGCTTATAAGATTTCGTCAACCTTTGTGACAGAGTTGATTACTGACGGTGGCTTCTTCATAGGACTGTTCTTCCCTGGCACCGCAAAACGTCGTGCGTAGCCGCCCTCGCAGTGCCTAGTGCTCGCGCAAGAGTTCTATGGGGCCTCTCGCGCACCGCAGGCTCCCTGCATCTGTACGTTCGCTCTCAGCCTCGGCTTCCTCTCGAGTGCGCTCTCCTTGATGCGCCCACCAGTCGCCGATCCCACCGAGTAGACATACTCCGTGCGTTACTAACTTCGACTCGTAGTTTGATCTTCTGCTGTCCGAGCCCCTTCGCGGGGGTGTGCTTCTACGTACAGTCGCTCACTGAGTGTCTTCAGCCGCTCCAGCATGCCATGATGCTTCTCCTGCATCGTGGCCTTTCTACAGCTGAACGTCTGCTCTCGGCCTCAGCTATCTTCCAGATACGCGTCTCTCGGGCAAGCGTCCGGTGCCAGTTCCCTCCGCGCAGCTAAGCATGGTGCGTTGCTAGTTGCGTCTTGTGCTCTGATTCCAGCCGTCCAAGCTTCTTCGCACCGCACGCTTCAGAGTGGCGGGGTCCGTACAGGCCAGCTGCGCAGGAGTGCACGCTCCAGGATTACCTTGGTGTATATATCTGCTGACGTCCCTTCCAGTCCGTGACGCGCACAGAGTCATCAAGACGGTGCGATCGTCGTCGGCTCGTTGAGCGTCGTCTGCTCCTGCCTTCTACGTCTCGAGGTCTGCTGTTTGGTTGGCTGCCGCAGCATTTCGCTGACCGTCGGGAGGTCGTTCGTCGCAATTTACTTCGCACTACTCTTCCAAAGGTACCCCACAGTCACGCGCAGTGGACGCTTGCAGCGTACAGTTTCGTGATCATCTCCGTGGCTCGCGTATCACAATTCCTGCGTTCTAGTCAGGCTAGAATCTGGGGTGCTACGCTCCAGGCGGTCTATCTAAGGTACAGTCGAGACCCGTGCACTCATGTTCGGCATTTGTTTCTGCCGGTCTGATTCGTGAGAGGAGGTCTAAAGCCGCCTCCACGCCGTCTGACGCCAGCTGCATCCTCTCTCTCCTTCCCGCATGTCGTCCCGATATCTCAGGGATATAGGGAAAGAACACCTCCGCTGCTTCAATCATGCTCCCTCGACACATGTTGAGGACTGTCATCCTGCCCATACCGTCCTCCATCTTCCGCATGTCGACGACAGACCCCGTGATATGGGGGTCGTACGTGTCGTACTCGTCGAGTGCGCCTCGTGGTGCGTGATACGCCGTTGGTGCTACTGCCAGGATCCTGACCATGTCTCCCACTTTAACCGGCCCATCTGGTTTAATCCGCAGATCATATGAGTGCCGTAGCCTTCTGCAGCTCGTACCCAGGTGGATAGTGTCCATCGCGATCCAGCGCGCGATAAGGAGGCGATAGAGAGGTGGGGCGGGGGGAGGGATGCTGCCTCGTGTTGGGCTAGCAGCGTGCGTGGCTTGAGTTGCGGTTCCCATGAAGAAGTGCGTCAGGGAGGGGTGGCCAGGGTGGGGGTGCGTGTGAGGCGGGCGTGGGGGTTGGGATGGTTGTTAGTATCTTGCGCAGAATATATGCTCAGACTCTTCGCGCGTTTGGGGTGTGGTCTGTTTCCTTTGAGGTATTGAAACATCCTAGTTGGTGAAGCGCGGTCTCCGTTGGCATTCACCAGGCGAGCAGCTACCATTGGGTATTCTCCTGCACTAGTATAGACTTGCACGTGTTGTGGTCGTCATCTTGGTAGGTGCAGGGCCAGTCTAGGGTTTGCCGCAAGCGAATAGTGATACGCGGACCTCTAACGTTGCCACACGCCGCTCCTGAGTGCGTGCTCGTCGGAGGATAATGCGTCTGTTGAGTAGGGGTGCCGTCCGCGATGGGCAGAGATCGGTGTGCTTGCCAGGGCACTGCCCTTCCAGTCCTTGCGTCTGGCCGAATGCCGGGCGTCGTGAGGAACCGCCGTTTGTTGCGCCGCAGCTCGATGAGCTGCTCCAGATGGCGATGACCTAGAACGGAGTCTGAGGCGTGCGTCACAAGGTTAGCAGCCGGTGGAGGTGCTCTGTCTCCTGCTACGTAGAGGTCGTTGTTGCGATGCGCGGGCTCTGCTGATATCGCGAGAGTTCCTGCCGTGGGTAGGGTGCGCGGAGCGGGCTCGTATATTTTGCAAGAGGTGAGGAAGTTTGAAAGGCGGGACACGAGAGGGTGGGGCCGCGGCCGTGGCTTTAGCGGGCTATCGACGCGACGCGTCGTGACGCGCTCACGTGTTCGTGCTACAGATTGGGTCTGGCTCGTAATAGCTCAAGCGATTCGCTGCGAATCGGTTGCCACGCTGTTAGGCGCTCATCGGCTTCGTTTACGCTGTAGCCCGTCGTGATGCGCTTTGCTGTCCTCCGTCTGCACTGTGCTCACAGTGTATCGGACACTCAGCAGGGCTTGGGAGCTCTTAGTGGGCCTGCGGGGGCGCGCCGTTGCTGGCGAGGGTGCTAACGTGGTTGCACAAGCCTGATCGGCTTCGGAGCGCTGGTCTCCGTCGAGTGGGACACTCGTAGCGTCGAGCGATGCGCTCTCGTCGTCCGTATGCTTCGTTCCGTCATCAAGATCACGGTTGCTCTTTGCATAGTTATTCCGCTGTAGGTGTAACTACCCCGGCTTGGCTGCTCCTAGGAGCCAGAGGCCGTGGGAAAACGCACCGAGGTGGTGGTTGAAGGAAGAGGAGCTCCTAGCATATTTGTTTTGCGAGTTCGATTCCCGGCGAAGCCGGTTAGAGTTAGGGTTTTGGGTTAGTTTAGGTTAGGTTAGGTTGTTAGGGTTAGGCGCCCACTAATACCTGCCCCCCGAAGGGCGCCGGTCTGAATTTATTGCGCGAACGAGGCTTTAGTGTGCCCGCCTGAGTGCTCCCGGCTCGGGGGACCCCCCGAGCGCAGCGAGGGAGGGGAGGGAGCACGAATGGCGGGTCCTCTTCGCGCGCCCCCAAGGATAACTTAGTTAATCGCGATAAGAACCAAGTTGAGCGTTATGCGTTCAGCCACAGCGGAGTTTGAAAAGCCGAGCAAACCCGCTGGGTGAATAACCTCAAGTCCATGCATGATCCTACGAGGGAAAGGCCGACGCATTCGCGACGGCGACAACCTTGCTTGTCATTGATATAAGTGTTATCGATATCTCGAATATCATATCTAACTCCGGTTGAACGGTGCAATTCGTCGAGAACTATTCTAGGTACATGCAGGCGAGTCTATCTGGTTGAACAGCATGGAAAGTTGGGGCGCGTGATATCAACAAGGACATATTCTCTGTAGTGCATCAGTTGATGTACATGTATGCGAAGCATTGGGACATACCAGATGGCCTTCTTCTTCCTCGCCGGGGAGAACGGGTCCTTGAGGGCGACGCGCTTGGACGGCGTCATCGGAAGAGGTCTCGAGTGGATGACACTTATGGACGCAACGTCACCGACATAGATGTCCTTCATGGCCCCCTTTTGCTTCTTTTGCTTCTCCTCGTCGGGCATGCTGTAGTGCAACACGTTGAACCTCACCAGGCAGATCGCATTCCGCAGCGTGTTGTACTTGGACGGCATGATGAGTTCGCCTCGTTCATCGTACGCTTGCAGCGGCCGGGCAATGTGGGTCTCCTGGATCTTCTTCAGTTCTGCCTTTGCCAGGTCCGACTCCGCTGGCCAGTAGGCTATGGTGCACTCGTTGGGGAGTCCTGCCAGTGTGTCGTTCGTTGTTAGCGTATGGACTTGTGTAGACGGTTCTTTATCAATCTACTCACCTTCCTCGTCGTTCTCATTCTCCTCCGTCCGTTTCTAGTATGTGGCAGCGTCACTATATGTGGGTTTGGATATTATACAGAGTCGAATTTGTGCTTACCGCAAAGACATTATGGCGGAGCTTCAAGCGGAGAGGGATTTTTGACGTCGTGCTCGTGTCTTCACCATCCTTCACAATCAGCCCGACCTTGTCAGCGTACCCATCGTTTGTCTCGATGCCCTTGAAGAGCTCTTCCAAGTGGTTGACCGCAACGTCAAATTCCGCTGCGATCTTTGGGTACTCCGTGAGACGTTCCAACATGAATGTGAGCTGCGTCTTCTCGAACGTCTTCGGGTACCGTGACGCGCTGGATAGGCCGTATCTTCCATCTGCTGCAGCGAAGGTGCCATCTGATGCGATCCTTGCCAGCACAGCAAGGTTTGCAGGGGGAGGGGGAGGGGGAGGGGGAGTGGTTCCATCGTCGTTGTCGGTATACTCCTTGCTGGCCCTTTCCGCATTTTTCACCGACTCTGCTGTGACAAGAGTATGACCCGAGCCATATTGATGCCATTCCAGGGAAGTGGAGAGAGTTTTACGTCCGAGGTATACATCGTTCTCCTGATTGTTGCCGGCCGTGAGAAGGGAATCATGATAGACGTCAATCTTCGCAGCAAGCCACTTGGGAAGCGCAATGGGAGCTTGTGAAATAGATACAATTTATCGGGGACCGTAAATGTGACACAATGAAGCCAACGTACCTTGCTCAACTGCAGTTCCTTCAATCGTGAGTTGGTCACTCGATGACACTGATGCCGATGATTTCTCTGTGGTACTTTGTCAGTATGATATGAAGTTCGATTAAGTTCTACATACTTTCAGCAGTGTTCCGTGTACCTGATGTTCCTTGAGTTGACTTCGATGAGGTAGACCCGGTTTGGCGCCTCGGTTTCGACTGGGACGCGGCACTACGTCCGTCACCTGTGTGCATGTCAGTCCACATATGAACAAAGGGTTGAATCTGTCTGATAGGTACCCCGGTCAGAGTCTTCACTCGCTGTAGTTGACATTGGGGAGGTCTCAGTCATCGGAGTAGGTGGGGGATTAAGGCAGACATCGGGACGACGAGCGCGGCGCGTTGTAGCGAGTCCGCCATTCGGGAAATTCCGGTTGCAACTAGGAACGCCGAATGGACTAGAACATATTGATCCCTCTGCGTCCTGGAATAGTGTTCTGTTCAGTGTTCAGAAAGTGTTGCTCTACTCTTGCACTGTATGGCTTCTGACATTGGCATACTCACTGTCAATGAGCTTCTGTCTGCAGTTCGAGGGCGCCTCTCTATCCCCCACTCTCATCGTCGTTCTAAAGAGGACCTTGTGGCCTTTATCCAGCACCATGCTGACGAGGGGCTCTTGGTCGATCTTTGTACTGCCGTTACCCAGAAAGCTGCAACATCTCAGGCTCGAAGACGTAAACGGACTGAGAAACAAGCAACACGGCGTGTTGCTGCACGGTTGGCCGAAGAAGAGTCGAACATTGAACGGTTCATGGAGGTTCCGGAGGACAGAGTCGTTAAGGAATGTTACCGCCAGTTCTACGTTGCAACTTCAAACGCTGCTGTGGAACATGTTGTCTGCGCTGTCTGCGCTCGCGAAATTATGCTTACGGAGGAGGATGTGCATACCTTTCCCCTTGTCGAGATGCCTCATCCCGAACGTCTCGTTCCCCGCAAACCTCACCCTGCCCATAACTTGTACGAAGGGATGTTGTTAGAGCCAAAGGGTGTTGTCAAACAGGCAGCTGGAGATTTCCTTGTACGCGCCTGCTCAACATGCCTGCGCTCTCTTCAACGTCCTGCAGACATGCCTCTACCCCCCCGCTTCTCGTTGG
Organism: Sanghuangporus lonicericola; assembly: GCA_016618145.1. NCBI lineage: Eukaryota > Fungi > Basidiomycota > Agaricomycetes > Hymenochaetales > Hymenochaetaceae > Sanghuangporus > Sanghuangporus lonicericola. Next base: position 9,735 of record WJSG01025370.1, on the reverse strand, counting down.
CCAACAACATGTGGATTGGCCATCGCCCATCGGAGCTTGAAGACTTGACGATACCTGAGCAGCTGTTGATTGCACAGCTGTATCCTCGTGTCTATGTCTTCAAGCTCTACCCGAAGAACGGCTACGCAGGTGATGGCGCGACTCTTCAGCGTGCTATGCGCGGGACGGTGAGCACTTATGAGCTTGACGTCAAGGGAATGACGGACATGCTCTGTGGTAACCTCATGCCTCGCCGGCCTGCCGTCCTTGCTTCCCTTATTGCAATTACGTTTGTGGGTCCTGGCTCACTTCCGAAGACTTGGCTGCATAGTACCTTCCGGGTTCGGCGTAGTGCGGTTGCGCGTGCACTGTGCTGGCTCAAAGAGAATAATCCGAAGTACTACGGAAACATCATCATCAGCGACGACATCCTGCAGGAACTTCCAGAAGATGACGTACCTCCGGAGATTCTCGGCATTGTTCGTCAGTGTACCGATGTCGGAGTCGTAGATCAGGAGTCTTCTGGTTATGTACCGCAGTTTGGGGATGAGGACGATGTTGATGAGACGACGAGCTGCAATGGTGAGTTGAATGATACCTTCAATCATAATATGAGTCTCACCCAGGCCTTAGCAACATCTCCCGAGGACGGTAGCCCTCAAGTCATTCCCCTCAATGTTGCCGGCGCTATTGACACCGATCTGTCCAAGCTGAAGGCAAATGAGATGATGCTTTGGGGATTGGCAAACTTATGGAAGGAGGGGCGCGAAGGGGGCTATCTTGTCCGACACGGTATGCAACCTGTGTCAGACTTTGCTGGTGGAAGTGAAGGTGGAAAGGACGAGGACGAGGACGAAGAAACTCACGTCACAAACTTCATGGAGCGCGCTTTCCCCTGCTTGTATCCATACGGGACCGGAGGCATCGAGGCACGCCGTCCTGTACCTGTCGACATGCGCGATCATGTGCACTGGGCTTTGCAGTATCACGACCGCCGCTTCCGGAGGCACGAGACGTTCCCTTTTGTTGTCTTTGGTATCTTGCAGCGTCGTCAAGCCTTGGGCTCCGCGCGTGTCCAGATTCGTCGTCGGAACTTCGATCGGGAGGCTCGGATCCTGTCAACTATCACGGCTGAACAGCTGGAGAAGGCCCGTCGAGAGGAAGAAGCTCACCTTCCTATCAGTGATCCCGCAGTCCAACTTCTTCGTCGACATGTCCATGCAACCGCTTCTCGAGTCCAGGGCTCTGATCAGGCGCGATATCAGATCCGTAGCCAGATCTGGTCCACCGTCCTCAAGTATGGACCTCCAATGATCTGGGCAACCTGGAACCTGAGCGATGTTCACGATCCAATTGCCCAAGTCTTTGCAGGCGAGGAGATTGACTTGGACGCCTTTGTCGCAACCACAGGTCCAGGAGTGGAAGAGCGTGCTCGTAACATTGCTGCAGATCCCTATGCGGCCAGCAAGTTCTTCCATTTCATGGTGAAGACGATACTGGAGACTCTGTTACAGATCCGCACTTCTGGTCAGTCCGTGAAGTCGGGTATGGGGGTTCTAGGTCGTATCTCAGCATACATTGGGTCTGTGGAGTCGCAAGGACGTGGAACACTACACCTACATCTTCTGTTATGGTTGCGTGACACACCCTCACCCGAACGCCTTCGTGCGCTCTTTCAAGAGGAAGACTTCCGTGCCCGCATGGTCCGCTTCATCCGCGCCAACATACGCTCATTCCTTCCTGGACTGGAGTCAGCGCAATCGGTGAAGGCAATACCCAAAGAATCTGACATTGCTTACAACCGTCCCCCTCATCCTGATTCCCGGAACTACGATGAGGAGCTGACCGCATTTGAGCTCAAGGTTGCTCGTGCAGAGCAAGTACACACCTGCAAGCCCCGTCGTTGCCTTGTACTGCAGAAGGGTCGTCTTCAGTGCAAGCGACGTGCACCATTTCCATGTTCCAATGACGATGTCGTGCTCCCGAATGGAGAATGGAGGTCAAAGCGGTTGTACGGATACATCAACGGCTGGATGCCTGCAGTCTCGGTGAACGCACGCTGCAACAACGACATCAAATTGCTCACCAATGGTGCCGATACCCGTAATATCACCTTCTACGTGGCCTGTTACAGCGCAAAGAAGCAGGGAAAGAGTCATAACCTGTCGGCAATTCTGGCAAATGGACTTGCTTACCATCAAGCACATCCAAAGGCCGAATATGTCAACAGCTTGCTGGACCAGCAGCGCCTGCTCCTGTTCCGTATGGCCAATTCTATCAATCGTGAGCAGGAGTTGGCGGCCGTGATGGTTGTGTCATACCTCATGGGCTGGGGAGATGTCTATCGATCGCATTCGTATACCCCAGTCTTCTGGTCGGCGTTCACCGCTGCTCTTCTGAAGCAGTTTCCTGCCCTCGGAAAGATCCAAACGTAAGTATAGTGTTAGAGTGGATAGATCATCGATACTGACATACAGAAGTAGATCTATGACACCAGCGGTCACTGATGAACCGGACGGGACAGATGATGTTGAGCTTGAAATGGAAGAGCATATGGATCATGCCGAAGAATCTGCTGCAGACGTGAGTATATATGTCATTAGACAAAGGGCGAGGACTGACTCCGCGTTCAGGAGAGCGACGAGCATGTCACCCTGGACATCACAACAAACGGGACCCTATTCACGCGTTCCCAGGTGGTTGACTACTGCTGTCGCGGGGAGGCACTGAGTTCATACTCTGTCCTTGATTTCTTTACCGACACTTACGAGGACGACGTCACTGCTGCGGATCGTGTTACGATCAATGAGGAGGATGAAGACACCCATCGCCGCCCTGGACGTCCTCGTAACCTTCGTTCACACTATCTGACCAGCCATCCAAAACATGGTCGTAAACTCCGGATCGTCCGCACTATGGGGCACAAGAACTTACCAAATTTCATCGGCCGCTGGTTTCCTCGTCGCGATGATGACGGTACAAAAGACCTGTACTGCGCTTCCATGCTCATGCTTCTCAAGCCATGGCGTCGTCTCACAGATCTCAAACTACCGGACCGTACCTGGGAGGAGAGTCTTGACGACTTTCTTTCAGTAGGAGGCAGCAGGATGCGCTTCATTCTGGACGGTATCCAATACTTTCACGAATGCAAGTTAGCGGCACAGCTCCAACAAGCTGAAGACTCCAAGGGCGGCCCTCACCATTTGCGTGAAGACGACTATATGGACGAGGATGGAGGTGGAAGCTTGGAGTTTGATGACAGATCCGAAGACATCGACGAAGAGCTTACCGAAGAGGCGCTGAAGGCGGTCCAGGCATCCCAGGTTCCATGGCGGGAGGTTCTCAACGGCGTCCTAGCTGTTCAAGCTGCAAAGCAAGCTGGGGTCTTCAAAGTCGATCAGACATGCTGGGACGTCTCGGAAACGGGGGAGGCCGGGAACGCGACGGGAGATGATCTGAAGAAGTTGGAGGATTGGCGGATGGAGATGAGGGCGGAGGTCGCTCGGATGAATGCTCCCAAGACGGTCTCAGCCACTTCTGGAAGTGATCTGGGTCCGTCAGTCTCGAGGCACATTCTCGGCCATGCAGACACACCTTCCGCTCCAGAGGTGGCCTCAATGGAGGATCTTGGACCCGAAGAAGCCCTTCCACCAGTTGATGTTGCCGACCTCCGTGACGATCAGTTTCGGGCATACGACATTGTTGCATGGCACCTTGAACAGACTCTGACTGGTCGTCGGCCACCACCACTGCGAATGATCATCTATGGCGAAGGCGGCACTGGCAAGTCCCGGGTCATCCAATCGATCACTGAACTCTTCGTGTCAGCCGGTTGCAGCTACATGCTGGTCAAGTCAGCCTACACCGGTATCGCAGCATCGCTGATTGATGGCAAGACAACGCACACACTGGGCCACATATCTCTTTCATCCAACAAGGGCATCAGCGATGAGGCTCGGGCACTGTTGCAAGAGTCATGGCGCTTCAAGCGGTACCTCATCATCGACGAGTATTCGATGCTGGCGAAGTCATTTCTTGCGGTCCTGCTGCGCAATATTGCGGTTGGACTAGAAGGACGAGACGAGAACGGACTCACTAGTCTGAACATCATTCTCTGCGGTGACCTCCATCAATTCCCTCCAGTCGCCGTCTCTCCTTCAGAAGCTCTGTTCAAGCCCATCGACCTTGAGCATGATACCCCAGATCGTATGCTCGGTCGGAAACTATACGAAGAGTTCAACACGGTCGTCATTCTCAAGGAGCAAATGAGAGTCACTGACGCTATATGGCGTGACTTCCTCGACCACCTGCGATACGGAACTGTCCAGCAATACCACATTGACATGCTCCGGACGCTTGTTCTCAGCCGAGGGGAAGCGGAACAGAACGGTGCGGCGGTTTCAGGACCAAAGCGAGATGACAGACGTTGGGACGATGCAGCCTTGGTCACTCCGCGCCATGCTGTTCGTCACAAGTGGAACTCGGCAGCTTTGAGACAGTGGTGTACACAGCAGGGTCGGCGACTCTTCATATGCCCTGCAGAAGACCGTGTCCAAGGCCGCCCTTTGACCATGCGTGAACGTCGTGCTCTGCTCGAGCGAAGCGCAACGGAACGCCGGAGGAGGAGGAAAGACTTACCTGAGGAGGTCGAGATGGCCGTGGGGATGAAGGTCATGGTGACCAGCAATATCGAGACCGACTTGGACGTCGCAAATGGAGCAAGAGGAGAGATTGTTGACATTGTTCTTCACCCGGATGAACCACCACTCGGTCCTGGTCCTATCGTCACATTGCGCCATCCCCCGTCCTACATCCTCGTCAAGCTACACCGTACCCGTGCACCACAGTTGCAGTCCCTCGATGCCCAAGTAATCCCGGTCGAGCCGATGTCTGTTCCAATGCAGATTCAAGTCAGCATGGGAAGAGGCAAGAAGCCTGTTCGGCGCACCGTCACTCGCAAGCAGTTCCCCATCACTGCAGCCTATGCTTTCACCGACTATCGCTCCCAAGGACAAACAATTCCCACTGTCATCGTTGACCTCCATACGCCGCCAGGGGGACGCTTGACCCTATTCAACATATATGTCGCATTGTCCCGAAGCAGCGGTCGTGACACGATCCGACTCTTGAGGGACTTTGATGATCGTGTATTGCTCCAGAAACACGACCCGGATCTCTTGGAGGAAGACGACAGGTTGGAACGGTTGAATGAGATTACAAGGAGATGGTGGAAAGAGATGGGTAGGCAAAGACGAGAAGCGCTGACCTGACCTTATTGTTCTCAAAGCGGATAGTCAATATGTATTGAATCAACGAATGTATTGATTGTTAACAGATGTTTCAAAACCGAAAGGCTACTGTAACTCTGTATAGATCAAAGATAAAGCCTCCGATGAGGGATAGACATAAGGGAGGTGGGGAGAAGTGTCAATACAAACATCAGAACAAGGGCGACCTCCAAGCTTCCACCGTACACCAACACCAAGCAAGCGTTCACCAGAGAATGAAACTTGCAAGCAACCTCGATCTCCAAAAGAACGTTCTAACATACGACAAAGCCAGGACTGCGTGCAAGGACGTGGCAAACCATCAGTTGCCGAGCAGTCCCAGTCCTCAGCGTATAGTCTGAACTCGAAGCCACGACGAAGGTATTTGTTCATATGAACAGGATTGGTCCCAGATGGGAAAGATGGATGAAGGATACGATGGGATATATATAGTCCACGACGGCGAAGAGTAAGGGTGGGATAGGAAGAAAGGAATCCGTCAAAGGTCATGTAATTCATAAGCAAAGTCATAAAACTGAAACCCAATGGAACACAGGGAGAGTCAACAACGGAACCCACACCTGTGCAGTAGACATCGACGATGACCTTGTCGCGACGAAGACGAGCCACTCCCGAAACACCGGCCGTGAAATGCGACACATTCCACGAGCAGTACTCGAGAGCACTGCGAGGCCTGCTCCGACGCATCTTCGGCTGTGAAGACTTGTAGCCTTCCGCATTAACGAGGTAGTTGATGAGCGACTTGAATCCAGAGACCGGAACATATAGGTCATAATCCCGAACAGGTGTTGTTGGGACGAGAAGACTCAAGGCTGCGGACCCCGCGAGGATGACGGCATGGTCGCGCATGATGGACTTGAAACCAGCTACGTCTCTGACAAAGCTATGACACTATCAGAGAAATGCTCAAAGAAGGCTACGAGGAAGCTTACCGAGCAAGGATCGCAGCATGTCGGGTTTCAAGTTCGTGCATGACTAGGTCTTGCATCAGTCGCGACACCGGTCGACACCGAATGAGCAGAGTCCAGACGCTGCAGTAACGCAATATGCATTGGAGGACTGTCGTCGGAAACATCTACTTTCGGTCAGCAATAAAGACCGTAGTCAAACTGATATAGACTTACTGTACGTTCCAGGGGAGACATGCTGAGAGAAGGCGAAGTCGGGAAAATAATTGGGTAGGTGGAAGAAGTCAGATGCGTAGAATAGGGCAAAACCGAGCAGCAAGGTAAGATACTGCCGAGCCCTTTATATGCGGGTGATGCAACGCACCAAACAAAACCCAAACATTGCAACGTCATCGGTCGACACTGGCAACGGGTCAAATCGTTAACCCGAGCAGTATAAAAGTTGAGAGCGATCGACACACCTTAGCAATCTTGCCTGACACCAGCACAATGTCCAAACCCATGTCGTCTGCTCACCGCAAGACTCCCATTCCATTTTCGTCGACCGCTCATGAACGTGAGGATCTGAGACGCGTCCCTGTAAGTTCCACTCTATCGATAACGAGTTGTCTTGTACTTACCGTAATCATAGACGACCGTTACGCACAGCATTGCAACGGATAGACTGCAAGGTGTCTCGACAATTGCTGAATTACAGAAACGAGGATCTGTCCATGCGCACACCATCTATAAGCCAACAACCATCTTGAAGGCGAGACTGTGACTTATGGCATTGGTAGTGAGTTACCTTCGGTATGGTCACATTGAAAAAATCTGAAATCGACTTACAATCAGTCACCAGATTTGCGCGATTACAACCAAGTTACGATACTATATGCCTACGTCTGGAGAATAGAACCATTTGTACCCTTCACTAATACCGCCGCCAAAAACATCAAAACATATTAACGATAATCGATATCGGACAATATTGAGGTTGCACTACCAGACGAGGGCGAAGCACGGACCTTCGCCCTCGTTTGGCTTGACATCAGGGGCCTATCGTGACGCTCAAAATGCGGACTCAAAACCACAGACGGGCCACGGTGTGTCAATGTCCCTTCCGGATGCCCGGGAACTTACTGGTTACCGACAGTGCCGAAACATCGGGGTGCTGGGCCCGACAGCGCCCATGCTGAACAGGCCGTGCTCCAGGGCACGGCCAGATCAGTCTGAGCGCCTTCGGAGAAGTCACCCGAACTCGAGATACGAGATATCGTATCGCTTACCCACCTCATAATCTGGGATTCGGTCTTAGCAGGCTTGAAGCATTGAACAGGATTGAGCTCATACCTAAGAGGAAGGAGAATGAAAGGAGACTCGACGAAGAGGCCCGAGACTCGACGGGATACAGTACAGTGGTGGTGGTCAAAGGACAAGAGAACACCCCTCTGTCGGGCGCTGCGGCGCACGCTGCTGGGAAAATAATGACGTATGTAATATCGGGTATGAACGGTATAATCGGGAAAGGCCGGGTGCATGAAATCGGCTTCATTGTGGGGGTGGACAGAACCTTGACAAGCAAGGTAACGTACATATCTTATCTTGCTCAGCTACGGACGCAATCTAATCTAATCTGACTCGGACTATGTAGTTGCGACCAGTCATCGAATGCTCCCTAAGTATATCAGAGCACCATGCTCAAGTGCGCGTGGTGAAAGGCAACAGCCATGGAGTATAGTACGTCACCTTATATACATCACAGATTCCACCGTCAGATTCNGAGTATAGTACGTCACCTTATATACATCACAGATTCCACCGTCAGATTCTCCCAGTTAGAATGACGGTCAGTTCAATACGAATCGACACGATCGACTCCCGAACCCGAACATGAGTTGTCAATACCGAATACAAAATGATGATGCTCACACCCTAGCGCGAGGCTGCGATCAAGAAATGGGAGGAACGGGTTGAGTTCCTTGCAGATAAGAGCTGTCCTGAAGTGCAAGACAGAAGTACATAGCACGGCCTCAACCATCTCCTAAACCAATCAATTTACTCGCGTTCGTAAGTGATAGTCAAAGTCATGCAGCCATACAACAAAGCGCACTGCGTCAAAACATAATGTCCCATCCAGAATACCGATCTACACACATGAGTCCAAGAAGTTAGTAAGTAATAAGTAAGCAGTAAGATAGGTCTACGCCATGTACTCTCGTAGCTGCGCGATATGTGCGTCTCGCCGCTTCACGATGTCCGCGTGGACGATCGTACCACGCAGCTCCAGCTCCGCCTGCAAACCTCCATCAGCTTCTAGCAAGGATAGAATGAGAACACCTCAGCGCACCTGTATAAGCCGATCTGCCTCCCACATGCGGTTGGGCAGACTCTCCAGAGCGACATAGACCGCCGGGATGGATGAGCACCGAAGCAGCTCCTGCTCGTTGATACGGAGGATGGCGAAGGCGATGCGGAACAGGACGTCCACACCGTCCACCATAAATACATCCCATACACGGAACAAGGTCTACAGCATCGTCAGCGATCGATGTACTAAAAGAGTAACATGCGACTGAGCTCACCTCGATGGGCAAGCAGTCCGTGAACAGAGAGAGGAACCACGAGAAACAGATCGCGCCGAGATCTACGCTGAGCTCGGCGAGGTGTGCCGACAGCTTCGGCATCAGCTCTCGCACGTAGTCTAGCAGCACCATGGGGCATGCACGAGAGCTGAGAAGAGAGGGGGAGAAGAAATCTTCGGGGAGGATGCGCTCGATGATGGCGGTGAGGACCCAAAATGCCTCCTCTTGGTCTGCATGGACGAGGAGCAGCGTCGAAGTGACGAGGTTCATCCCCTGACAGTAACCCACAGCAGGATTGCGTCTGGTACGTAGCACGGGTCAGCATAGTCACAGACAAACCGGCTGACGGAAGCACTCACCGGCTGTACGCCATCAAGACCCTCCGCAACTTCTCCACCCCAGCACCTGTCCGACCAAAGAAGATGTTCAAAGGCATCGTTCTACACACGTCCTTCTCTATCTCCCTGACCACGCTGCTCGTAGGATCGCATTCAGCGAGCAAGTCCGCGAAGACGCCAGGTTCGCGCATCTCCAATGCCCCACTGCACTCCAACCACGCCTTCGACCGATACGCCAGAGGGATGCCGTTTCGCACAAGCCGATCAAACTCCTTCTTCTCGTCCTTGCTCGACGAGAGCCCGAACTGCGCGAAGCCGATGAGGCCTTCACTGTGCTCGAGCTCCTCCGCCTCGTCCGCCGTACCGAGCCCGAGGAGCTGCGCCGCCCCACTGACGACGGCAGAGCGGTTCCCAGACGAGAGCGGCTTGTTTGTCGCCGCCTTGCTCCGGTTCTTCAGGAAGAGGTCCCACTCCTTGCGCTGTGCTGCCTGGCGCTGGTCGTGGATGTCCCTGAGCTGCTGGAGCAACCGGCTGATCGTATTATGGCAGATATGGCGCGGTGTCTCCGATTCAACAGTGAGAATCGACGACGATGACTTGACCGTGGCAGTGCTAAACATCGTTGACGTCCGCTTCACCCGCCTAGAGGAGGCGGGCG
>WJSG01025365.1:0-10177 GCA_016618145.1 Sanghuangporus lonicericola | reverse complement strand
CAGTCTGGGCAAACTCTACACACAACTGTGCGCAGCGAAGGGAGTTCTAATGATTGACCGCAGACGCCGGAGGGGCAAATCAACATACCTCGTTAGAGTCTAGACGACTGGCGCGCCACGTTAATCAATCTCACCGCGGGAGGCCCGTGGCTTCCACATCCTGAAGGCGGATGTAGACGGTGGTTGGGAGTACCAAACGCTTGAGCACGGCGAATGCAGCAGTGATATCACTGTGCTAGTGAGGTTATGGGTGAGGAACAACGACAAGGGAACCATCTTTGACCGCCGCGCGAATGTCTCTAGTTGCTCGAGTGCCGATCGTCGCAGTGAGTCCAGAGGCGGGCCTGACCCACGGCAACGATCCTCCATCTCCTGCAAACGTGCGTGAGTTCAAGGAGCTGTGAGGTTTCAACCCTCTGTCCCTCGCGCCGCTGGAAGCTAGGGTCGCGAGCTTCAGTGGCGAGGGTGAATTTGAAGATGGCTACGAGAACCTCCGCGGGAAGGCCGTTGATGTACGTATCAACAGCGACGTTATCGAGTGCACCAGACACCGTGAGTCTGAACATGGAGCGGATCGATGCTACCTAGAACGACGGGAGTCAGCATACAGGAGATGAGCACCGCTAAAGTGGGTGACGCACGTCGCGGCTAGGACATCAATTAATAAGCAAACTCCTTGTGAAATTTGCGTGTCGTGTCGCGGTTGGCTTGAGACCCGAGGCAGACAAGAGACGAGGCGACGAGGAAGGCGGGGAGTGAGAAGGGGCGCAGACTCCAGAGTGCTAGGCAGACTTTGGTGATGGCGGTGACGAATCGAGTTCGAAATGGTGGGCCAGTAGCCGCCCACCACCAGCGCGTTAGCATGCTGGTTTCTAACGCTTACATTGTCTCCCCTAGGCAGACGATGACGGGCCTATTGACGTGCAGAAAGGACAGCCCAACAACCATATCCCGCTACTCAGTACCTCCAGCTCATTGCGTCGTCGGCTGCACGCAATCAGGTCATTAGTATGGATCTCTCCAATATTCTACCACCCCCTCGTACGCCTCCGAGCTCCCCGTCCTCCCGTCGGCTCGCAGCAACCGGTCGGCGCCCATTTCGCCACACCCCAGAAAAAACGCGCTCCCAGGAAGGACTCGGCCATGTGGCACGCGGGGATGCCGTCTTACGTCGTCAGCAATTAACAGGGCAGCTTCAGGCTCTCTTATAAGAGGACGACTCGGAAGAGGACGACCGATTCCCAGTCCGCGCAGATCGAGCAGACAGCAGCTGGAGAGGGCGATGGGGACGAGATGATGGAGATCGACGAATGTATCGAGGCCATGGTAGTAGATCCCAGCGCGGACTCACAAATGGTCTCTCCATTGGATGAGCGGACCCTCCCAGCATCGAAGCGTCTCCGTAGACTTGTACCGGACGACAGCTCGCAAAATGGACGCACGTCTTGGACGGCCCCGCAATTATTTCAGTCTGTCAAGCACGCTGCAAGAAGGAGACCGGGATCCTGCAATGCCTCTATTTCGATCGTACGTGTCTCTGCCGGTACCGAACTTGCACCTGTTGACTCGAAACCCCATAGATTTCGTTACCCATGAAGTACAATACTGCATGTGTATGTCGCTGCCAAGGATACTGGTTCAAAACGGACTGTTTCCCCACTTCGCCGTCACAGCCCAGGGTGACGGTTTCTATCGACCTTCTCGACTTCTACTTCGCGTCGAGCGGTCTGCTGTGACGATCCCGGCGCTCACGGGCGCTTTGAAGGCTTTATATCAGCGCCGAGGGTTCTCCGTTCTGAGCGACAAGGTCTGCAGCATGAAGTTTGAACGGTTGAACACTCCAGGAGATCGCAAGCTGACCTCACACGACAGGGCGAACCGGTCCAAGATCCATTCCGCCGCNGAGATCGCAAGCTGACCTCACACGACAGGGCGAACCGGTCCAAGATCCATTCCGCCGCGGACTGGGATACGCAGTGCAATGGTACGACTGTCTGCGAAGTCGCTCGGAGGGGCTCTTGGATCGCGCGGTCGACGAGTGTATGGAGCGTATACGGGTCTCAGATCCTGACCCTGACCAGCGCGGTCGGTCGCAGACAGGTAACGTTCAATACCTTGCAGTCACTCCCCCAGACGTGGCTGACCATTCGTACCAGAGCCCGATAAATGAAGTTTCCTGTGCAAACCAGGAGGAACCTCCTGCAGAATGTATGCGAGGCGAAAGTTTGGATGGTCCGAACGCATCTCAGCACGCCGCTTCGGACGGGGTACCATACGTAGGTCCGCAACCAAAGCGGCGTACCATTCCTAGGTCCGCAACAATGTCAAACCAGTGATCCGGACGTAGCTCCGGCAGAAGGTACGCGAGGACAAGTTATGGCTCGCACTTCTCCCTTCCTTGGGTCCCGGCCTTCTCCATTACATCCGAGCGGCCCAAGCGTACGTCCAGACGGAGGTCAGGAGGTACGTGTGACAGGATGTCCTACCCTTATGAGGCAGGCCGTCGGACTGACTCCCGTTGTCTCGTTTTGCAGTCTGAGTCTCGCTCGTCTGGATGTCGCTCGGGATCGGCCTTGAGCGTCGGAGCTTGCCATAGAACACTTCAGAAGCCATGTCCGGCGTGATTCGGCGGGACTAGATTTGGTTGAACGTTCAAGCAGGTGCGTTACATTTTCACTAGAGGACCTTGCGCTAACACGTTCTATCGTAGGGACGGCGGGGATATTCATGTCGCTATCGATGCCACAACATCGCGGCGGGGGATAGTCCTTGGTTCCAAAACCGACACACTTCATCTCACAGGCGCAAGTGGACGCAGTAGGAGTCCGCATTAACGCTGCACGGAAGGGCAAGCCTCAGGACTACCAGAGCGCAGTGCCCGCGAATGCGCTTGACGAGTGCGAGAAGTCCTTCGAAGCCGCCGACGAAAAGAAAGTCGAAGACACACGGGAAGAAGTTCGACACCGGTCTCATGGCCCTAGTGTGCCGACATGGCATCGTGCTATTCCTGGCCAATGTCGATACTCCTGGAGAACAACAGAAGTTTGGCATCGCTCTAATCGAGCACTTCATGACGCTAGTGCCAGTCGAGGCTACGGTAGCTGTGTTCTACGATATCCGTTGCGTTGTCGACCGCAGTCTGAAACTGGTGAGTGCGCGCAAATGTGTACAACATCCTCAGGGTCCGAGTCCACATAAGAACTCATCCTTGTATTTAGTATGACATACTCCCCGAAGACATCACGAAGCAGCTCGTATTCGCACCCTCCGTCATGCACGCCTATGGCCACCAATGGGCCTGTCAGCTGGTCTTCAATTCTAGGCTACGCTAAGGTCTCGGTCTTACTGAGGGAGAAGGGACAGAGCGGGTATGGTCAAAGTTCCGAAAGCTGATTGGTGTTATGCGGACGTCCGGTGTGCGTCGTAATGTTGACCTGCTTTACGTTGCGCTGACCGGCTACGTGTAGCGTTCTCGGCGCACATGGTATCTGGATCGTCACGCGGATGCTGTGAACGCAGTTTCACGTGAAAAACTTGGCAATTGGATCCGCACACGACTCAGGAACGGGGTCGTATGCAAGCAGACAGGGAACTGTCGGAGATCAAGATGACCGTGCCTGAACTTACGCTAACAGTGGAAGCAGCAGAGAGCTCCCCAGCTCTCAGTACGAAATCGTGAGTGGCATAACTGTGGCAGTAGTTGCATTCGTCGGATCTTTGACGTTCCCTGTGTCGTTACAGATGTCCCTGTACGTCTCGAGAAGGGGCTCGACACCTCGATCGAGTCTAGCTCTGCTTGCAGGTTCAGAACGAAGTCCCTCGCCACGGCCGAGGACGCAATAAATCAGGGTAATGATAACCTTGAAGCAGAGCAATGCCTCTCGAGTCTACGTCACGCCCATGCGAAAACGATGGTCCGCGTGGAGAAGCTGTACGCTTCCCTGAACATGCCGGCAGGATTCCCGGAGATTGAAGGGCTTACGGTCGAGGCCGTCAGGACGTTGCTTATGGCACTCGACCTCAAGATCAATATCCGCAAGAGAGCCATTGGGAGCTTATTCGAGTGGGACAAGCTCGATAGAGCTACCGGGGGCCGCGATCCGGCATTAGGTACGTATAGGCATAGTACTGTCATCCTGCGCAAGAGGGCAGATATGCACGACTCATAACTTAGGCACGAAGCTTCATCAGCAAACTCGCAAAGCGATTGCGAAACGTACTCCCGCGCTCAAAACCGCCATTCGTAAGTTCAACGCGTACTGCGATACACTCCAGCAGTACGCCGAGGAAGTCGTGCTGTTCTCACGAAAGACCGATGTTTGGAGGAGCGCAGGAGGACTTGAATCAGAAGATGACAATTTTTGCCGATGGTATGGGCTGGAACTAGCAGCTGTCGAACTCGCCATCCGCACCCCAACATGTAAGCTTCTATCTAGTTTTTCTTAGCATGGCAAAATCTCACGAGTTTTTTCCCGGAGCCAGACTCAGAGCTTCCCTTTCTGCTCGAAATGAGGAAGGCAGAGCTTTGACTCCTTCAAGCTCGCTGGCGCACCCCGGGCCAACATCGCGGAGGCGCCGAACGGCTTTCCGGGGGTCCTGTCACGCGGCTACTATATTGGGTCAATCCAACGTCTGAAGAAGACAGCGAGCCAGACGGGCTCCAAGAGCCAGAAGAAGCACTCTTCGATTCCGAGACGATACTGGCGCGTGACACTCTCGACACTCTTTTTGACGACGAGGACGACGAAGACGAGCAGGCCCACGGCAACGCGCAGCGGCCAGAGTACTACCAGCTCGAGGACGAGCGTAACTGTGCTAGTGACGGCAGCTTCGTCAACCGTCATCACCGCGGTATCCGTCTGATCGCCAAACCGCCTCGATTGTCGACACCCACGAGCACATCTCCATTCCCTACTACGTCGCACCTCCTCCGCCCGAGTCGCCACCCAGACCCAACGATTCGATGCACCCACACCCGGGCCGACCACTTGGCGATGATCTCTTGTGACCAGCCAATCCCGTACGTCCTTGTGATCTGTCTAGAACATACCTAAGTACTAGCTGACTTCATAGCGTCTCAGTTCCCCAATATCTCGCCGACGAAGTCCTTCCAAGCAGAATACCGCTGTATCCTACTGAACAGCATTCGGCCGATGCGGCCGTCAGTGGTGTCCTTCCTACCACTGAGGATCATCCTCGTCTGCCGTTCTCCCCAGAAGACGTCGCCCGACTGCGTGGGGCACGGTCCTGGCTTAACGACGACGTCATCAACGGCGCCGCATTGGTTCTCAGAACACACCTTGGTACAGCGTCAACAATCGGCGGCACACCGGCCATCCTGTCGTACGCCATGACAGGACAGCGCAATCCAGGGACTATCGATAGCTCCCTGTGGAGCGTCGTGCCTCTGGCAGAGGCGCGTGTGGATCATACCTATCCATCAACCCGATCAATGGGTGCTGGCCATCGTCTACCTGCAAGACCGCCGGATTGCATACTTCGATAGTTTTGCGCCAGCGACCGCCTGGGAGACTGAGGCATAGGTGAGTTCGGATAGTCTCGTTTGTGTTCGAGCGTACTTATGCCTGATGACCGCGAAGTCCGTGCTGTACCTCATACACAGACTGCGCCGTCTCGCTATTGAGCGTGGCTTCAGCATGCCAGACCTTGTTGGAGACTGGGCCCGTTAGTGGTGAGCACATATCCCCGCGCGTTGTATGAGATATTGTATCAACATTGACTCGCACTCCTGGCTCGGAACAGAAGCAGCGCCTGCAGCTCAACGATGATTGTGGCGTCTGGACTCTCGCCTGCATCGCCTCACTTCTGCGAGGTTACCATGCTGTTTGTACTACTGAGGAGGAGGTGGCGCAGTTCCGAAAATAAATCACCGCGAGCGCTTTCAGCGTTCTCCGGATCCTTTGGCAAGCCGCGCTTCTTATTGTAGCGACGATTGACTTCATGTTCGTCCTTCTGTCTGCAGTCTCTTTCCTCATGGTTTAATAATGACCTTTCTTCACAAACAATCACTTCCACTTCACGTCGCCCCTTTCTCAGCAATGGGCGATTGAATACCATGTCGCATAAAAGCGCAACAGCTACTCCGGCTTCAGACATCACAACTCCCCATCCGTCCACACTCAAGCACATACTTTCGACATGCAGTCACCTACGTGGAACGTCATGTCAGTCGACGTTAGGCTCTTCTTTAGCTATCAGGAACTCAAACTCTAGTAGCTTCTCCTCGGACAATGCGGGCGCGCACGCGTGGGGCAGCAGGAGGACCGACCACTTCCTCTCCTTGAAGGCGTGCTTGTACTTGGTGGTGGGCTCAGACCGTGCAGGTATGTCGTGGCATGTTGAACGAACACAGCGCTTATGTGACTCTCATGAATTGCAGTGTACATGGTCATCGTTCCCACTGACGATGCTCGAGACGTTCTGATTTTTGACTTCGGTCAGTTCTGGTTTGATGCCAGCCTTTATCGAACAGTGATTGTCCAACTGTATACATGATGTCCATCTTCTGATTCTGAGCTGCAGACCGAGCACGTCGTGACCTACCACACGGGGCGCAGCGGTTTGATCCTCGGATTGGAGAGTGCGTCGGACATGGAACGCTTTGAGCGGGCATGCGATCACGTCCTCCCCACCTACAAGGCCGGTAGCGTGCCGCCGACGCTCGAACAGCTCGGTGAGCTGGGGGTCCTTTCCGTACCCCGGCGTGTTGGCGACTTCCTGCACGGTGACCCTGTCACCGATGGCGCTCCTCCGTCCGCGCCACAGGAGGAGCCCATCGTTAACGAGGGAGAGGACGAGCCCGGGGTAGACTTTGATCGTGTCATAAGCGGGCTCGGTGCTTACCTTATATCCCTCGTGGATGAGATGGACACCGAGGAGGTAGAAGAGGACGAGGACGTTGAGATCACTTTTGAAGAGTTGTCGGCTATGATATCGGAAGCCGCTGAGGCTATCATGTTATCTACTTCACCTTACCTCCACTAAGCTTGTACTTCCATCTCCTTCCCATTTTATCTCTAAGCTTGTACTTCCCGCATCCTATTCAATCATCGCTCAGACATTGATTTCATGCGCATGCGTCTGATTATGAACGAGCGCTCCGCTCCGCCCTCGAACCAGCGCGCTCAAGGTAGCTGAAGGTTGCTTCCTACCGCTGCCGGCCGCTGCCCTCCTCGCCACGTTAGCGGCTATGCACAAGTTCGCACCTCTCACGAGCTTCAGTGCGCGAGCTGTGCGTATACCATTATGCGGACCTGCTCGACACACGTCTGATTTCGAGCCTCAGCCGGAGTGTCGAGGGTCAAAGTTCGAGGCCGTGATTCGTGCATGCTTGGGGTCTTGCAGTTCGAGTGGATTACACGGATGAAAGGTCTTCCCGACGCTGCTTCAAGTGCTTGTTTCTCCGCGCGATCGCGTCCGCTCCTTCGTGCGAGGCAGCAGATGCAGGGCTCATGACCTAGCAAAGATAAGTACGAGGCCGCCCATCTGGCTGCACGAGTCAAAACGCCATCGCGCCGACGCGCTGGGTGTGTTCGGGTCCGGTGGAATCGACTTGCGACTTGCGACCCGCAACTGCAATTGCCAGACGGCGCGTACCTTGGCTTGCAGGGAAGGGCCTCTCCGCCGTCGGAGTTCAGGTCTAGCTGAGATCTACAAAGCGCGTCGTATTGATGTATAGAATGTATGGAAAGAACAGGAGGCCGCACCTCGCCGACGAAGGATACAGCGGGCGGATTCGATCCGATTATCTAAGTAATGTCATCCCATGCACGAGCCGACTGATTCCCCACAGCTGCGGGGATGCTCGGAGGAACCTGTCGTGGGTAATGAGGATTCACGGCTTTGTGTCGTGCTCCCTATGTATAAAGCTGTCAATATATATGTTGCCAGCGCATAGCTATCGTGCCTCACCATCCGCGACAGAGTTTGCAGCCCGCTGACCTTCACCGCCCGATGCACTACTAGTCTCGAGCTCCCCACTCCCCGATCCCGCGACCGCAATCTTGACTGCTGCACCACGGGCATCGCTGCGCTCCTGCGCCACAGCAGCTGGTTGTGCTTGACCTGCAGGTCAGCAATGGCGACGTAAGCTTCTCAGAGTGCTGGGGCAAGGATTATACAGACCTTGCGCCGTGAGCGATTCCTTGGGAGAGTGCGCATTGAGCGCTGCGCGTGCGGTTGGGTTCGCTGTCTTCTTGGGCGGCCGTCCAACTGGGTTCCCCTTCGTACCTGCGTCAGTTTTGTTCTTGGATCCCTTCGGACGACCTCTAGGACGTTTCGGGGGCTTGGGATTGGACGTGTCCGTAGGGACACTTCCAGAAGACGCGTCCGAGCGTGATGAGCCTGGCTTGAACTATAGGTGTAGCGGGGACTTGAGGTTACCAATACCAACCCTAACCCCGACAGAGTAGACGCCCGAAGAATCCCACCGCAGGCATCTACGACAAGGTCAATCTCAAGCCCCCGGATTGCGGTTGATATTGTTACGTCTGTGCAGGTTCGCCGGGATTCGTCTCGTCGTCCCATTCGAACCATCCTTCGACTGCAGCACGCCGACAGTGGCCTCAGTCCGGCTCCTCGAGGATCTCGAACGTGTTCTCATAATGGTCGAAGCGGCCGCGGTAAAGGAAGGAGGAGACCATTTCGATGATGGGCTCCGAACCACACGTAACGAAGCCCTTGACCTTGATGGTCTTGCCAGCGTCGCTGTTCGTGACTGCGATGATGCGCGCCTCAGCCTTACAGACGTCGCAGCCTTCAGCGGCGTGGCACCCTCGAGAAGACGGAAGCCTTTGGACAGATGGACGAGCTTGAGGAGGTCGCCGTTGACAGTCAACGCGAATGCCTTCATGATCGCTTACAAGGGGTTTGTTAGCTTCTGTCAACACAACCAAAACGTAAATTGACATACCTGCCAGCCCGTGACGATCGCGAATTCCATAGGCGCTCGGGGCGTGTCATTGCGAGCAGATTTGAACGCCTCGCCCTGGTTGTCGACGTCAGCGCAGAACGTCTCGACGTTGACGAATCGGGACCAGTGAAGGTGTCGCGGAGGCCAATCTCAGGGAGAGCCTCAGGGTCGCCGAACCACGGCTTCCAGTAGAACTGCTTGATGCGCACTTTGCCGTCGTCGGCGACCTCGTGGATCGGCGCGAAGCCCATCTCAGGCTTGTAGAGGAAGTCAAAGTGGAGAGGGACGGCGACACCACGAAGAGGGTGACGTCGATCGTGGAGGTACAGGCGTTGAACGTCGTCTTGACGGCCTTGAACGAGGGGTTGTGGACGCCGTGCGAGCGGGCAGGGCCGTAGAGGGAAATCCTCGTCGGGCGCGAGCCATCGCTCTCGACAACGACCTTCTGGCCTCGTCGCGGAGCGAAGAGACGACGATGGGGGTTATCAATGTACGCAGTGCCCTGTACGATGGTCGCAGTGGTGAGGAGGGGGCGAGTCCAGCCGAGCTCAGGACCAGCGAGAGTCTCGAGCCAGGCGGAGGTCTCTGGGAGCGAGTCGCCGAGGACGTAGGTCGCGGTGTTGCCGGACACGGCGGGCGCGATTGCGGGACGAGCGGCACGAGGGCTCAAACTGAGGTACTCGATCGTGGGGATCTACGACTTGTCGCCGCCATAGAGACGGTCGACGAGCTTGTCGACGAGGAGTAAGGTAATGATGCCGAGAAGATCCTTGAGGGGCTCATCCTTGACGTGCGAGTGCTTCACCGCAACGGGACCCTGAAGAATGCAGACGCGCGGGTCTTGGTCGAAGACGGCATCGATATCCTCAGCTACCCAGAGGAAATCTTACGATGAATTGGATCAGTTTGATGGTCGAGAAGCAAACAATGCATCACGTACCTTCTTGAATTGGACCTCGGAGGTGGCGGCGAGGACAGGAATGAACGGCACAGGCTTCTGACCAGGGCGCTGCGAGATCGCGAGGAAGTACGCCTTATCCTCGTCGCGGCGAGGTACGCCTCGATGAACTGCTCGTTGAACTCGATAGGCTAATCGAGCAACGAGACCGACTGCAGAAGAAAGGCCTTCTCTCCATTCTTGAGGACAAAAAACCGCTTCTCAAGGCGACGGAGCCAGTCGCCAGTGAGGCTGCGAAGGGACGTGTCGACCTTCTTCCCCTGGTGAAGACGTACATGCGGAGGACG
>WJSG01025359.1:0-11478 GCA_016618145.1 Sanghuangporus lonicericola | reverse complement strand
TTTGGGAACAGCGAGCTTTTCAAGATCTACATGCTGGACAAGTACGCGTCGGACCTGCTGGAGATGCCCGAGAGCGTCATAGGGGGACACTGACACCTGGCGTTATGTTTTGAGCTGGGTGTCGGTGTGGAGAGAATTGGACTGTGTCGTGTTGTGCAGGCAGGAGACGTTACCTGGCCTTGTGTACGATAACTTGGTTGTTTGTTTGCCGTTGACCCCATCTCTTTGTTGTGCATGCGTTGAAGCTAAGCGTCGTATTGTAGCACATTTACCCATGTACCAGTATCCATACATCAAGGCACACTTAATCCTTACGCTGTCGAAATTGTCTAGCTTTTCCGTTATTATCCGAGTCATGTATCGACTGCCTCGTCAGTTCCTGCCGGGCCGCTATTGGACATTGTATGGTCTCCTTTCTTAGCTCGCCGGGACCTCTCTTTTTTGTATCCGTGTTTAGTGCCCTCGAGGGCATGGCCATATGGTGGGCGAAACTCTACAAAGTAATTACGACGTGGGACAAGGCCGGGGGGTATGCTATGCCGAGGTAGGGGAGTGGAGGGAAAGGGAGGAGTGCCGGGGCGATGCGACGAGCCAATACTAGGACAGGGGTACGTAGAGTAGATAGTGAAAGCGCGAGCAAGATCGATGTAATGGAGAGAACTGAACTATAACTTCGCAGCTATCCGACAAGATAAATATGTACGAGCGAGACTGTGCCAGCATGCCCAGGATTATGTCGGTCATCNAGCGAGACTGTGCCAGCATGCCCAGGATTATGTCGGTCATCACGAGCCGTAGGTTCCACTGAACTTGAACTCTCCAGTATCTGACCAGCGCACAGTAACGTCCTTGCTGGTAATGTAGAGCGTGCTATATCTGTCGTCGGTTTCTGCTGCTCAGCTGACCCGATCAACTCGACGACAGGGCAAACGCACCTCGCAGAACCTTGAATGTGTCCAATCGCGTTCTGGAACTCCTGGGCCGTGAACTTCTTCATCTTGAACGTAGGAGGTCCTCCAAGGCCGAGCAATGCGCCGAAGACCTCCGGATCGGTGCATATACCGTCATAGGACCACTTCGCCGAGCCCGCCTTGCACGAAGGTTTCCACTGAAAGTGTTACACGTCAGCTCATATATGCGCATGCAGAACAACCACAAATGGGACATTGGCCGCGCCACTCACCGACATCTGCTTCTTGATCCCACTGACCGCAGCCTTCCTGAGCTTCTCCGCCGCCTCCTCTAGCTGCGCTGGCGACTTAGCGGCAGGCTTCGCGACGACCACCGCTTTGCTGCTACCAGCCGCAGACCCTATGGCTGCCTCTGCCAGTTTCTGCTCCAGAAAACGCGCGTACGAAGCAAGGTCAACGAGGGACTTGCGGGCGGCTTCCTCGTTGTCGGACACGGGGTACGACTTCGGGTTGGCGAGGATGGAGTCGACCATCGCAGCGGTAGCCGTGTGAGTGGCAGCCCCCCGCGACTTCTTGGCCGCGGGGACAGCTGCGTTCTCGTCGTTGGCACGCTTCGCCGGCATGGATGGCGGTGGGACGGAGCACAGACACTCAGCGCTGTCAAGACGCTGTGGGGTCGCGGCGCGGTCACTCCGACGCGACTGTGGCTCTGATGTCACGCTCGCGTATGGTCACAGGATTCGGTAACGCGCTGATCGCGGAGCGACCTCCGGAGTCCTTCTGTCCTCTTCCTCCTCCTCCGCCTGCTTCTGTCGAGCCGTCGTCAACTAGTTTGGATAGCTACGCTCGGACATTTGTCAAGTTTTTTTTCTCCAGAAGATGAGGTCCTCATGGAGGCTGACTGCAGGTATGTATACTTCTCTTCCTTACGTTGAAGGCGATGATGAATAGCAGCTGGCCTTCGAAGCGAGAGTTTTCGCCGCATTCTGCACCCTCCTCCGCGGATGTCAGCATGCACTTGCATAGCTTCATCAATTGCATTCCAGATACAAAGAACTTGGTTCCGATAGCGGGCATCAAACTACGAGAAGCCATCCATGGCAGTCCTGAAGGGTACAGTCTAGCCTCTCACTCATCCCGTTTGGTATTCTCACCACAACAATCCCGCAGCGACATTAGGTCGCTCTATTCACGCGTCTGCCTTCCGCCCCTACTGATTTACTCGACCTTGGGCGCGCCGACGTACACCGGGGTCACTGTAACCTTCTCGCGGTCCCACTTCACACAGCATACAATTAGTCACGCAGAAAAGAAGCAGGTAAGGCATCGACGTACCACCTCACCCGACGTCCAGAAGGCGTCACCCTTGAGTCTCTCCCAGGCTTGCTCGACGGTGTCCGCTTGGACCAGGAGGAACGTGCCCAATATCTTGTCTGCGACATCTGCGTCGGAGGAGTGCGCGATTTGCGGGAGGATGCCACCTGCTGCGACTGTGGCACGGTGTCAGCTTCTGTGCTCAAGCTCAGGCGCAGATGTCCGACACCGAGATAATAGCCACCGGAAAGATCACAGCGACAGCGTGGTACCCGTGCACGCCAAAGGGTAGTAAGGAATATACGCACTCATGTGCCCGCTCTTCACGAGGGGTAAAGAGTACTCAACGTGCTTGGGAGTATGCTTTCCCCGCTGTGCGTTCGGCAGGTCGGGTGCGTGCACGAGATAGTAGTTCTTTCTCAAGGCCGGAGGTGACATGTTGCTTTCAAGTCGTTCGGAGCAGAGGGTGTTGAGCTACGATGTGTTCTTGTGGTAGGTGCTTCAGCGTACCCTTTATACAAGCCTTGTCTTCACTAGGTCGAGCGACAGACACGCCGCGGACACGGTGCCGCTGCGCGCCATACCCGTTCCTTCGCCTGTCTTTCTCCACACCACAACACTCAGATACAACTACCACCGACCAGAAGTCCTTGTCATATACCGATCCCGGGCCGGAATCGGATCACCAGGTGCAGGGATAGCTGACCTCTTCCTGCGCTCCAGGATGCTGCCGCCAATGGTTCATGTATAGTACATTGACACTACGGGAAGGATATACAATTGTGATCAGTGTATGGCACAATTTGAAGTCCGAAAGCATTGTATAGTACACCTTTCACACCCACACTTGTAATCATTGTACGCTTTTTGGCGCTGTATAGCACAGCTTCTGAAATTGTTAGTCGAATCAGTGTATAGTACACTAGTGGATCATTGTATGGTACAACTGTCAAATAGTAGCGCAACACAGATACAATGATCACAAGTGTCCGAAACAATTCGATCTATCGGTACATGGGGAGACGGTACACGACGTCTGTGTGTGAAATGCATCCAGAATGTGGAGGTCCAGGACGTGCGCGCCTTTGGAGAGCGCCGCAGTCGAGCCATATCACATGACCGTGTTCGGCGTCGCGTTGGACCTTGAAGCTTGACCCTCGAACCGCCCCACCTCCGCCTCTCCTACTTCACTCATGCCTCAAGAGATTATCGATGTCGATGCGCTACCTGAAGTAGCTCCTCTCAACGACTCTGAGATAGAGTTCGAAGGAGGGATACAATTTCAAGGCTTCAGGAGATCACACACACACGGTTATGTCCAGGCCAAGCTCGACACCGAGGGCTTAGTCTACATGGGCTTCGATGCACGCCGCGGCGCTCAATATTCACCCTCCACGTCGTCTGCGCCTGCAGCCAATCGGTCTAAGTCAGCTAGGACTCCTGACGCAGGTATGTCAATTTCTGTGCGCATGCGACTGCTGACTAGGACTGATTTACTGCAGGTCAGGTCGAACTGACTGCACCCATTCGCCCAAGTCCCAAGGAGACAGCCAGCGCAAGCAAACGCAAGAGAGCCATGCAGGCCCCAAAGGTTGCAAAAGCTGCTCGCAAAGCTGCTGCAAAGACGACGAAGCGCCGCCTTCAAGTATACGTAGAACTGCGCACACTTACCGCAGAGCAGGCATGTCGCTACTTTGATATTATTCTCATATCGCTTCTCATCCATATTATCTTAGAGGGCCAAATACCTATGACCGGGGCGACACACTAGGCTGTGGCGAGCAGAGCGACATGCTTAATACTCTTAAGCAGGCATACTCACATCGCGGGTGGCTGCATTCAACTTCTTGGACGGAGGCGATGGCACGAT
Source organism: Sanghuangporus lonicericola (assembly GCA_016618145.1). Classification (NCBI taxonomy): domain Eukaryota; kingdom Fungi; phylum Basidiomycota; class Agaricomycetes; order Hymenochaetales; family Hymenochaetaceae; genus Sanghuangporus; species Sanghuangporus lonicericola. The sequence goes on along the minus strand of WJSG01025359.1, from coordinate 7,383 downwards.
TGGACGGAATATGGAATACATTGTCGCACCGAGGGCGGGTACATACAGCTAGCTCAAAAGAAAATGGTTCACCTGTGTTTTCCTCCTGTGGCTTATGGCGCACGTTCACGTTTCTAGCCAGACGACGGCCTCTAAGTCTAAGCGGTTCGTTGACTCGTCCAGTAGTAGTCGGTGAGGCTTCATGAGTAGCGAGGGCGTAGCCGCGACACGAATCTGCCAACCTTTTTCGTCGGCACACCGAGATCGGAGCTGTCTTCGGCCGCCTCTAACGTGTTTGGGTGCGTCGCCTCGAGCCCCTCGCTCGTTCAGGCGGTCAAACACTCTTCGACGTCGTCCGCCACGGAGAGGTCCTCGCTGTGCTGCTCGAGCGTCGCGACTTCTCCTTGGCGGACGCGACAATTTGGTCGATTGCGTTCGCCGCCGCAGTTGTGACGCGGAGAGGGCGAGAGAGGACGCCATTGCGCCGCGTCTGTCTCGTCTCCCGTCGCCTCAGCTCTTCTGCGTCGTGGCGTTCATCTCAGGGCGGAGGCGGCGTGTTGCGAGAGCAGTAGTTGGAGGTCGAGCGAGATGCCGAGCAGCGGGCCTTGACGGCGACCGTTGTGTTGATCTCACCTCTCCTCCATGAACAGGCCGTCAAGCTGGAGCGACTTCACAGCCATCTGCTGGAAAGAACTAGACGCATCGCTCCGCGGCTGCAGGAGGACGAGCTTTCCAGCGAAATCTTCCTTTTCGAGGCTGTTGTACATTGGAAGCTAGGCGTCACTGATGCCTGGGGACGCAAACATTGAACTTGACGTGTATCTCGTACGGCGTGCGCACCTTCACAACTTCGCAAAGATGTTCTCCGCCGACCCCCATCCCGCTCACGCTCGCGCTCGAGTTGCTCCCTCGCCCGCCGCGCCTCGAGCGCTTTCCCCACGCGACTCGGGTTCGTGCGGTTCAGGGCCTTCGAGATCCATGTTCCGACCTCCGCGATGGCAGTCAGGTCCCCAGGCGCCGCGTACTTGCTCCCGCGGAGCGCGTAGAGGACATCCTCGGTCGCGACGTTGCCCGTCGCCCCCGCGGAGTACGGGCACCCGCCGAGCCCGCCGATGGAGGAGTCGAACGTGCGGAGCCCGTGCTCGAGCGACGTCAGGATGTTCGCGACACCCATGCCGTACGTGTCATGGTAGTGGCCCTGGCAGTGGACGAAGTGAGCGATCGGCATGCCAGACACGGGGAGGTGAGGGGCGTACCGCGAGTACCGAGGCCGGGATGCCGCCGTCGAGGACAGTGCGGAGCATCATGCCGACCGTCGTCGGGTTCCCGGTGCCAACCGTGTCCCCGAGGCTGACCTCGTAGCAGCCCATGTCGAGGAGGGCGACGGGGTCGACCTTGGCGGAGTATGGACAGTCGATGACGACACTCACGTACCTACAAAGCGTGAACGGAAAGCCGAAGACTGCACACGGGAAGACGTACCCTCGGACGCGCAGGCCTTCCTTCGTCGCGCGTTTTGTGACTGCCTCCAGGCGCTGCAACGACTCTGCGACGGTGCAGTTCGTGTTCGCCTTCGAGAACGCGTCCGTGGCGGCGGTGAAGACGGCGATCTCGTCCGTGTAGGGTACTTCGGATGCACGCTGCTCAGAGAGGAGATCGAGCAGGATCTCGAGGCCCTTGAGATTCGGGACCAGGACTGGATAGTGAAGACCCTTCCGCCGCTGCATTGTCTTGAGCACCTCCGCTGTGCCGGCCATCTACGCACGCATCCCGTCAGTCTCGCTCTGTCCTGCTCCTGCCCTTCTTCCACAAGATCCGTCGCGCGCGCACTCCGTCCTCCCCCATCGCCCACAGTAAGAATGCGCGTGCTCACCTGAGGGACCCACTTTGTGCTGACGAAACTGCCCGACTCGATGATGTCCAGCCCCGCCTCCGTGAGTCGATTGATGAGCTCTGCCTTCACTGCGGGCGGTATCACCGCAGACTCGTTCTGGAGGCCATCGCGTGGGCCAACTTCGACGATCCTGACGCGCTCGCGGGCATCCGTCGCGTACGCGCGACTCCGGATTGCGGGGAGAGTGCGAGACGATGCGATTGTGCCGCATCTTACGCGTGTCCGCACCGTCTCGAGTCTCCAAAATCGTAGTATTCATCTCGTGAGGTCGGCGGCGGGTTGCGAGGGCGGTGGATGGAGCTCTGGAGGGCGAACGAGATCTAGAAGGAGAAGCGCGGGCGCCCTGGTCTCAGTAGGCGCGAAAAATCCCTATAAATATGTGCAAACCTGGTTCGGTTTCTTCATCCCTCGCATCCACCTCGTACATCCTGTGCTACCGACCAGCACGCGGGCCTGCAGTGATGCAGGGCGGCATGGCTGCTTGTGGTAAGTGCGTCTGCCGCCGGGGCGCGTGAGCGCGTCATGGCTCGTCGCGGTTCCTCGTCTTTGGGGTCCGGTCAGCCATGGACGCGTTCTTCGAGTCCTATATCATGTGTTATGACACGTACTGATATCATTCTTTCAGCGCATTCGGGCGCCACATGCGGTATGGCTGGTTATGGTGAGTTCTTCGTATAGTTCTCGACTCTGGGACCGGTGCACGTCATGGCTCGTCGCGGTTCCTCGTCTTTGGGGTCCGGTCAACCATTGACGTGTTCTTCGCGTACAGGTCGCTTCTCTTGTGTTCATGACGCGTCCTGACGCGTCTCTTGTTCAGCAGGATCTTGCGGCACAGATGGTGGAGGATGGTCAGAGGTGAGCGTGAATTCGATCATGGCGGTTGCCTGAAATGGTAACTAATCACCTGCTTGCGCGCTCTTGCCCGACGCATGCACAGGCAGCGGACATACCGTGTTACGCGCAGGTGCAGCAACCTCGATACGCACCAGCCGACTTCCACGTCCAGCGGCGCATAGAGGAGGCAATGCGCAAACAGGAACAGTGGCTTGCTGGGCAAGAAGCCGGGGATTTGCCATCCGTCCCCGATCGCGACGAGGTACCGGTTACCAGCCCTGCCGACTTCCTACCGAGCGTCACGACCTCTGCACCGCGAACGATTCCTATTCCGCCCATGCCACAACCTATCCTGCCTTCTTCTACTGCGTTCGACGCCTCTGTTTCCAAGGGCAAGTTTCATCGAAAGAAGCAGAAGAACCGGATCCGCTTGAAACAGCGAATGGCCACCCAGGACCCGGAGATGAATCGGCCAGTCAAGGGGGTAGCCTTGGAGGCTCCCGTTGGTGGGCCAATCACGTCGGAGCTGCATTTCGACATGGAGAGTGTGCCTGTTGCGTCAACGTCGTTCACTGGTTACCTCAGAGAGCCCACTGCCGAAGAGCTCGCCTGTACGGAGCTTGAGGATTTTGCGGGACGCGATTTCGAGTATATCCAGTATGATGGCATGTAAGTACACATACCCTTAGTCCGTCGCCCTTGGCTTATGTGAGAGACAGCGAATCCCTCGTCATACTCGATTATACCGGCACATGGGTGTTGGCGACGTTCAGCCCACCACCCAACGATAGGACTTTCCGACAAGACGTCCACCATGAGCTTCAGAGATTGTTCGCAGATGCCCATACGAGGTACCATTTTAGCACGGAGCCGAATTGCCGGGGGGCAGAAGTCCAGGGTGTGACCGTGGGGGTGTCTATGGGTGGAGGACAGCCAGTATGTCACCCTTTACATCTTATCTCTGCACCCACTCACGGGTGCAACACATGCAGCGTCCAGGGAATATCACATACACGTCGCAGAGCAATGCCAAGGTGGCTCAAGATCTGCGACAGAATGACGCTACTCTGCGTGTTGCGAACCATGCGAACGGTACGTTGATGGACAACATTATTCTGCCTCGGAGCCTGGCTCATCCCTTGCTAGCGCTTTTGCAGATCTTCCAACCGGAGTTGTACAAGTTCTACGACCGGACGCTCACAGATCTGTGCGAACGCGATCCGACGCTGGTCCGAAACTTCAACAATAACGTCTTTGCCTGTGCGACATTCAATGTGGGACCTCGAACAGCTACCCGAAAACACGTCGACTTCCTCAACCTCGCCTATGGCATGTGTGCAATCACAGCCCTGGGCAAGTACGACCATACGCGAGGCGGACACATCGTCCTGTGGGACCTTCGCATGATCGTCGAGTTCCCGCCATTGGTGACAGCTAACATTCCTTCAGCAGTCGTCAGCCACTCGAACATCTCTGTCAGGGAGGGGGAGATCAGGCACTCATTCACGCAATATTCCGCAGGTGGTCTCTTCCGATGGACGGCAGCAGGGCACCAGACGTTGAAAAGCTTGCGAAAACGTGGTGGTGAGCTCGCTGGTACTGGTCGGCAGCGTTGGAACGAGGGCGTCCAAATGCTGAGCAAGTGGGCAGACCTGCAGCAGCGACTCAAGTTGTCCTCTAGCCCTACTTCATAGGCGGCCGTGTGTCTCCGTGCATACTTACAACATTGAATATTTCTTGTGAACGACATTGCGTGACTGTGCATGTTCGACGATGTCCTACCTTACCTCTCATCTGGTATGTCATCCAAGTCCTCGTCGTCCTCTGCATCTGTCTGAGTCCCATCTGCCCGACCGCCTGAGTCCTCGTGATTAGCAAACACAGCGCGGGCAAGGTCCTCGCTCCGGTCAACAATGCCCCAAGAGCCACGAGAGGCGACACGACCAACTACGGACTGAACCGCACTGAGGTCGGTGATGATCTCGGCCCTGTAGGTCTGATATAAAGTGAGTTGCTCTGTAGCATCCTCCCCATTCGTCTTGCATGGCCGTATGTAAGCCACAAGCACCGTTGAACCACGAAGCTCCTTCCAGGCTGCAGTATGCCCATCGAGGGGTATCTCAAAGATAGCGAGAAGCTTGCCATACTGAACCACTGGAACCATTTGACCTGTCTGTCGGGATAGCAGCAAGCCGTCAAACTGATAAGAACATGTGAGCAGTCTCATCCATTGCAACCGGTACTGACTCACTCACCCGCACATACGAGGAGTCCCGCTCATGAGTACCAAGACGCTCGCGTTGCGCGATGTAGCATCGGATCCGATCTCCGCCTTCGCCAATCCGCAACTTGCCCCATGCTGCCACGATGATCGGTAGGTTCTTGGCGTGTGTTGCACCTTTACCGCCAATGATAGTTGCCAGATAGGAGCCAACTTTTCGGCGGACCTCCTCAGTGAGCGTATAGTTCGCAAACAATGGATGTCGCAGATAATGCAATGGATCTAGGCCTTTGGTTAGCGAAATGGTTTGACATTCGAAATATGGTGAGATACGCACAACCAGGCAGTGAGATTTCATGCTCAGTAGGTCCAGCAGATCGTTCCTTCCGGGAGGTGAAGAGAACATCCTCGAGGTTGTACTTCATGGCGAGCTGTGACGCATGGGATATGTTGATCACCCGGCGATCCAGGTTGGCCCATGGGAGGGAGCGAGAGGTGAGTGAACGCTTGAGCTTCCCGCAGAACCGCTCCACGAAAAAGGTCCATGTTGCCCACAGAGGACCGGCGTGGAGGATGTCGTCAACAATGTGGAGAAGGCCATGTACGACGAGGACACAGGCATTGAGTCGAGAGGCCTTGTACTGATAGTAGTACCTCTCATACCGCTCGACCCAAGATATGATAGACTCCCGGAGCTCCTCAACCTCCTGGCGTGTGATCTCTAACCGAAGCGTGGCGCGCATGATTGATATAAGGTCGCACATGTGGGTGTAGTATCGCTCGTCCAAGAATCGCCTTCGTAGCACAACTGGGGCGATATACATGAACCAGAAGGCCCATATCTCTGCCGTCCAACTGTCGCGTGAGAGCAGAAGGTCGGGGATGACACTGACGAATGCAGCAGGAATGGTGGCCATGGCATTTCGGGTCTCAACGGCAATGTCCTCCCATATCTTCTGGGGGATGATGTACCTGCCCTCGAGATCCTTCCACCGGCCCATCCACATCGCCACGAGGTTGGGAATGTTGTTCTCGCAGAACAGATGCATCCACTCCCAGGGGAATGAGCGGGCATAATCGAGAGTGGAGCGTACACGTCGGCCGACCACTGGTCCAAGAAAGTCGGGTCTGTCTGTGCGGATCCCATAGTGTTTGCCAAGCTCGTCACGATATTTTGCGGTAGGTGCCTCGGAGATAGCTTGGACTTGTTGGAGGATGGTGTCGTGGGTCCGACGTGGGAGATGATGGGGATCCCATCGGGTCTGTGGTTCTCCTGCGGTTCGGGGATGATCGAGAGGGACATAGTAGTTGTTATGATGAGGTATGCCAGTGAGAATTCCGTGAATAGAGCAAGAGCGACATGGCACCACAGCGTTGACCCCACGAAAATTCAGCAACTTCTGAATGGCAATGATGTCACCGAGACAGAAGATGCAGTAGGATCGCATCAGAAAGTGCTCACGACGCAACGCGTCGAAGGTTCGAACACCATGCGCAAGTCGGGCACACTCGTCCTCAAATGGGATCAGGAATGACCAGAGGTGCTTGGGTGCGAGAGGTCCGCCGATAACACCAAGGCAAAGGAGGTGTTCCAGATGAGTTCGCACTTCGGGAGGAAGATTGTAGTTGAGGAGAAGCAGGGGAGTCGCGGACGGGCCACTTCGCTTGCGCTTGAAAAGCAGATATCCATCGACTGAGAGCGCCATGGCGATGTCGCGGGGATCAGAGAAATGCACATGAGGGAGGTCAACGCCGTCAACATTGACACGCGTGCGTCGGAGAGTGTGGTAGTGGTCTGAGCTAAACACGTCCTTGATCCGGTCCGGCTCATCTATGAATTTGTCGCGGTAGCCCATGAGCTCAATGAGGCGTATACTCAGGAAGAAAGCCTGGAGTCGGGGAATGAGGGGAATATAGCAGAAGTATCGGCGCGCAACACCTGCACCAGTTCGACGCAGTTCTCTGCATTCTGGGATTGGACAGGAGTCTGCTTCAGCATATTTACCCAGATAGCAGACACATGAGTTGATGCAGCATTCGTACCACTCCGGCTTTAAGCCAGACAACATCGAAATCCGGTGCAGAAGGACCCAGTCGGAGTTCAACCTGATTCGGCTCCGGAAGGCCTCTCGGAACTTGTCATAAGTGGCCCGGGAGACATTTGCTAGAAATCGTAGCCTGAACGCAGCGATATCGTCCTGCTGTTCTTGAGTGAGAGGGAGAAGTTCTGCAAGAATTGGGATATTTAATGGTATGCAGCCGGACACAAAGTCACCTGTTGCACGCACCTGTGATATCGTGCGCACGCGCGGCCTCATTCTCAAGGCGCTCCACAAGCTCCTCTCCGACCTCCCGAATTGTTACGAACAGCCTCCCCGGTACTATTCATTTCCTTTCCCAGTCATCCTATTGTTCGATCACCATGATTCCCATGGTCCCTCTCATGCTATTGTCT
>WJSG01025350.1:0-18676 GCA_016618145.1 Sanghuangporus lonicericola | reverse complement strand
GTGACCGCAGCGAACGGAGCGAACGGGATCACAAGGACAGGAAGGCTGGTGGGACCCCGGATGTAGACGAGCGAGATAGCAGAAGCAGGTGCGTGGTGTTCAGTGTAGCACGAGACAGGCACTTACGCTGGCATGATGTGCGGCAGGAAGCGGAGAGGTTCTCCAGGAGAACGTGAGGAGAGCTCTAGGAGCTCGAAGCGGAGATAGTTCAGGTTGTTCCCTGTCTCGCTGTGTTACCGTTCATATGTAACTTTCCCTCTTTCATACCGAGCGATCATGTCTGTCGCTTTTCCCGCATCGCGAAGAGCAAGGAGATGGGTTCACGAATGTATGCGGGATTAGATGGATGTATACAATAACGCAGGGCGAACCTCTAGACCCTCTACGATGGAGGAGCCTCTCCCTGGCCGTCCTGGGTCTCCGGCTCCAAGCTCTTTTTGAATCCCTCCAGCGTCCTCGCCAGCTTCCCGCCGCTCGCCTCGCTGAGCACCATCGACAGCTGTGCCGCCGGCGCACTGAGCAGCCCGACGATCTGCGCCCTCAACGCGTCTAGCGTCGGCAGCTCCGCCACGCTCTGCACACCCTCCGCCAAGAACGGCCGTCCCTCGATGATGGCCCCCAACAACTTGAGGTCTGGCACGGGCGTCGGCCGCTGCCGCTTCGGCCTCCTCCCAGGCACGAACGCTGCCTCCGCCGCCTTCTTCTCGTCGTCGATCTGCTGCTGGGTCTTCGGTTTGCGCGGAGGCACCGCTCGTGCGAGGACGCGCAGGACGGCCTTGAGCTGTGGTGGGTCGAGGGTGGGGAAGGAGAGGACCGCCAGCGAGCCGTTCACGGTCTTCGCGAGCTGCTTGCGCGCTTGGGGGTCGAATTGGTTCAGCTCCCGGAGGACGACCCCGAAGATGGACGTGCGCAGGACGGTGAACGTCGGCTGCGCGACGGCGGGCGGCGTGGGTGACGGGTCAGAGAGGGAGGGGGTTTTGGCATGCTTCGTCACTGCCGCAGCGATGTCGGCGCGCAGCTTGATGAGCCGGTTCGCGGAGAAGTCGACGTGCTCGAAGAGGATGAGGGGTGCGGTGGAGGTGGACTGGAGGAGACGGGTGTATTGGTTGTAGAGGTAGGTCTTGCGCTCCGAGTAAACTCGCGGGAGGGTCTTGCGCGGGTAGACTACCGGAGGCTTGAGGGAGATGGCATATGTCCTCGAGGGGATGAGCACTGGCCGAGAGACACGTAGCCGAGATGTCGCGCCCAACATCGTGTACCGTCGTCGACGTCCAGGTCAGCGAGCAGCAGAGAGATACAGGCGCTACGGGAAATTGAGATTCCTCCGTTTCGGGAAGCGCCTACTGAACGACGCGACTTGAACGTAACGGTTGAACGTTCTTGAACCACAACCACAACCACAATCATCCTTCGTCCCGACAGAACTGTGCATAAAGCCTGAGATATTGCAAGTGGTGATAGCGCTTGAGAATTACGGTGCTACGCTTACTAGACCATATACTTACACCAGCATGTCTGAACCAGCTACGACGCGTACTACCTCCTCGTCAACCCCGAAGCCTTGACAGCGATCGACGCTGCTGCTGCCCGCGCCCTTGAATCTGGAACCATACCCTGCGTCGGACCCAGTCACCAGTCTCAAAAAGCCGCCGCTAACCAGCCGACGACCTCCCACCCGTCCCAGGACGAGTCTGACGAATGTGATCTCTGGTTCACCACCGATGACTTTGTGGAGATCGACGCGATGGTGCTCGTTGCGCGCGTAACGCCTCCTTTACCAGTGAGAGCTGCGGTACACGCCGGATGCTCGAGCGGCGGACCCAGACCTGGAATCACCCAGCACAGCCGGCGGCGGAAACGGAGGTCCTCGATTCAATCGCCGTCAATGGACTGACGACTCTTCCTCTCGGTATCCTGAAGGGTTCCAGCAAGGGACGCGCGGCCAAAGTCGCAGCGGAATCCGTCTGCTGTCAGTGACAGTGTGGTCACGCACTCGCACTTGCTAAGTTGCTTGGAAAACTGTGCCTCCGCGGGCCTCAGCACATACAGATGCCCACCGGAGGACCGGAAGCCGCCGCAGTGCTTATAGGTAAGGCGGTGGCAGAGCCAGGTGGGTTTGGTGATCATCTCAAGCATTGCTTTCTTTGAGTCCTCGTTCCAAGACACTTTCCGGTTGCAGAGACCGTACGAAGATACCGGAAGGGAAAGTGGAGCGAATTAACCCCCTACGAGTCGCCGTTCGGTGGAGTGGCGCGACGGTGTATCTCTACTGTATAAGTATATACTATTCCAGTGTCCAGTGAGCATCACTTCAGCTCTCACCTCCCTTCCCCGCTGATATCCTCACGACATGTCTGACAAGCCCGGCATCCTGGCTCCACCAAACCCACAGAGTCCTGTAACATCCTAATCTTCGAACGTATACCCACCGTCCAGGGAACCTCATGACAAAAGTGCCCCTCCCAGCCAACCACGGCGGATGCTGGTGATGTGTTTCGGTGGCATAGGTAACCACTCGCAATCATTTGTACGTACTTGTACCCTTTTCCGGTCGACGGCGGCCCTCAAAATCGCGCGTCGCGCCTCATACTGTTGCCTCCGTGAATTGTAGAACTCCAACGTCTGGAGGTTCTCAAGCTTGCTCAAGGATGATGACGTACGGGAACAGATAGTGTATTACCAAGTATGTTGTCTGCGCACGGTATCTGGCTAAGCAGCGTGTGCCTACCCTGACACGTTATGTAGGATGCGATTGGGAGCTTGTATGTGACCACACCCGTTGTGCAAGTCATCTCCAATACCCTGGATAAGGCGACTGCCTGGTCCCTCAATACTCAGATCATGGGTACGTCAACTTCTTCCCCTGTCGCTGGCCTGCGGCTGACCGTGGTTCGTTCTTCAGCAGCGTACGAATACCTGGTGAAGACCTGTAAGTTGACGCCTGTTCGCCTTCACGCGGTCTCATGCGTGGAACCATGCAGACAAGGAAGGAGACAAGCTCTGTCTCTTTGGATTTTCGCGCGGTGCATACGTTGCACGGGCACTCGCCGGCATGCTGGACGCGGTCGGGCTCCTCCCTCCGTGCAATAGCACATCAGTAAATGCCGCCTACAAAGAGTATAGGAGAGGAGACCCAAAGACAACAACTGAGTTCAAGGAGGCGTCCCTTTCCAAGAGGGTCCACATCGAGTGCATTGGTGTCTGGTCAGTCATGTCCTCTGTGCATTTTCCACGTTCGCTACTTACGCTTACTTGCTGCTGTACCCGCTGCTGCACAGCGATACCGTGTGATCAGTCGGACTCATCCCGCATCGTCGTCCGTTCACGAAGTCCGGCACGACCGTTCGGACCTTTCGACACGCGCTGTCGCTCGACGAGCGTCGTGCCAAGTTTAAGGGGAACCACTACAACCGACCATCGGAATCTGGCCCCCAACAGGGAACGAAGCCTGAGACCGACGTGAAGGAGGTGTGGTTTGCTGGGTGCCACTATGGTGAGTTTCCCGAGCTAAGTCTTCCTTTCTCTTGTCCGCTAGTGTTGTCACAAAGACCTCTGACTCCACTCCTACATCAGACATCGGCAAGTTTGCCCCCGATGAGAAGGTTCGGAATAAGTATATCGTGCTGACAATCTGGTCACTGGTGATCCACGCAGGCTCAACTTTGGGCGCGGGCGCACGATACCGGTTGACGCAGGCGAGGTCTTGGTGCACAGGAGCGTGAAGACGCGGATGGAACACCTTGGGTACAAGCCCAAGGTGAAGAACTAGGCAACGCAGAAACCCGTGTTTGTCGACTGAGTACGAAGACCGACCGCGCAGTGCTCGCCCGCTCCCGCCGCCGAGGGGTCACGGTCAACAGACGACGAGGACATACAGTACATATGTACATACCTCCGAGTCGGCGCTGCGTGTATCACGATCTATTTCATTGCTGTCTCATGCGATCCGCGCTGACCATCGTCGCCAGACGTGCGAGTGGAGCGTTGCTGCCTACAGGATAGGAACGGCTCTGGTTCTCCTTCGGCTCCCGCGGGGGCCGTCGAGGCATGACTCGAGTGTTGAGTGTGAGGTCTATCATATAGACTCCAGTATGGCGCTCTATGATAGCAGTGCGTCCTTTGCAGCTGTTTGCAGGACGATAGGCTCTGTACAGCAGTCAGCGACCTACATAGTATATCGAACGACAGTAGAAGCCCTCACCAGCAGCTCGTCCCAGAGACGATGTGCGCTACATCATCTACAGGGCACAGAGATTTCCTTAACACTAGCCACGGCATTAACGGACCTGCCATATGAAGATGCCGCGGGTCTTGGAGTGCAGCGAGCCGATCACTCCAGCGATAATGGCAGGGTAACAAGTGCACCGTTTGACGCAACGAGAAACCTATTGAGTACAGTCCCGAGACAAATACATTTGCGGTAACAAGATCTTCTGCGCGTTCTCCAGTGTCGACTCCTTCTATGCATCCCACCAACCGTTGATTAACTGTCATCCTTCTCGGGAATGACCTTATTCGAGTGCTGTGTACAAGGTCAGCCACGGAATGCCGGACGGGCGCAACTTGATAAGACACACCTTGCTGCTGTCGAAGCCGTCGAGGCCGGCGGCGACCCGGGTCCCTGCGACGAGCGAACTCCAGTCGAGCACGTCGAAGCGCGCATTTCCGACTCTGGCCGCGTTCGCGTGGAGGGCTCGCGCGGTGAGCATGTGATGGTGGGCAGCATCCTGTGGTTTGTGGGTTGCATGGTGAGAAGTAGGAAGTCATGTCACACCATGAAGCTTACAAGTGCAGGCATGGGGGCATCCATCTCCGTTGCCAGTCTCCGTATGTGTGCGGAGTCCTTGAGACCGCCGTCGATCGCGAAGCCCTTGCTGCCGTCGAACTGGTCGTGCAGCATCTTCTCGCCGTAGTTGATCAGTCTGCGGGTTGGAGTACTTGTGTGTCAGAAACACCCTGTGGTAACTAGAGACGGCACTGACGGCGGAGCAGGCATGATGTCCTTGATGAACTGGTGGACGAGGGGAGCACCGATGCCGGCCTTCTCGGACAGCGTGAAGACCTCGGCGATGAGCTCGAGTGAGCCCAGAATCATAGCGTTCCCGATAAGCTTGAATGTCGGAGCTGCCAAGATTAGACGATGCGCGGAGGACACGTTGGGTCAGAATGACGCGCGGGGACGCGATAGGAAACGCACCTTTTTCGACGTTCCCACCGAGATCGATGACCTTCCTGCCCACTGCGGGGCACAGGATGTGCGCAACCTCCTTCTTGGAGCGATAGTCGCCGGACATGACGATCAAGAGGTGGGCTGCTGCTGCCGCCGATGGCGCACCGAAGACAGGCGAGGTGATGAAGTGTGTAGAGGGCAGGCTCGATAGAAGGGTGTCGAGTTCCGCTGCAGCACAGTCACGCTATGAGCAATCATGCGGGGTGGGCAAGGGCCATACCAGCAAGCGTGGGGTAGATGGTGCTCGTCTCGACGAGGATCTTGTTCTTGGTGGGCTTGTCTTCCTACGCGCGTACAGATACTGAGCGACGAGTCTCGACCCTCATCTAAACGACGAACGTACCTGGAGAGCCTCTGCGAGTTTCTTGTACACGTTCCGTACGACTTCGTCGTTGGAGAGATTCGTGATGATGATATCGCACTCTGTGGCGATCTGGTCGAGCGAGTCGGCGACGGTGATGAGCTCGTCCCCGAGCTCCTTTGCGAGATCGTCGGCCTTGGCCTTGGTGCGGTTCCAGACAAGGATAGGCAGGGGTTGGTGTACGTGCTGTTTTCGCCATTTGGCGAGGTTGGAGGCCATGGGGTAGCCCATCGCTCCGAGGCCGCAGAAGCCGATCTGGAGAGCATCATGGTGACCAGGTGTGGTGGGGCGGGAGAAGGGGTTCGCCACCGACGGCTGGACGTTGAGGAGGTTGATGTGCTGTGGCCTGTCCATGGTGGATGGTCGTGGTCGCGGATAGAGAGCAAGCAGGCCGCGAAGGGAAGCACGGCTGCGTCATAGATAGCCACGTGCTCTTCCCTCGCGTTGTTTGCGCATATTGACGCGTTCATAGCAGCAAGCGCTCAGAGGACGACGGCAGTTGCCGGGCGCGGTGCGATGGCAAGGTTCGCTGGTTGTGGTCGACTACGGCCACCTCTTCCTCCTCCTTCCCTGGCTACGGCCCCCGACGCCTGCGATGCAGGCATACCCCCAGGCCTTCGCGCAGCCCAATAAGGGCACTCTCGTACCAGGCCAGTCGNCGCAGCCCAATAAGGGCACTCTCGTACCAGGCCAGTCGATCACCGTTAACAAGTACACTGTCATAGTCGAGCGCTACCTCAGCCAAGGTCTGTCGTTGCTACATCGCCCTGCCATCTCAACCCGACACCCCTCCAGGCGGCTTCGCCCACGTCTATCTTGTTAGGACCGCCCAGCCGGTCTATAACACTACCCACCATGTCCTCAAGCGGATCGCGGTCCCAAATGAAGCTATGCTCTCGGAGGTCAAGAAGGAGGTCGACATCATGGTGAGTCTTCGTTCGTCGCAACCGAGAGCATGTAGACGACTGGGAGGTCTGGCGGACAGAGGACCCGAGCTATATCTGGCCCTGCAAACAGAAGATGGTGAACCTCCGCGCATGCTCTATGAACCCGCGCCCACTCGATCCGTCATGTCCGGACGGTTTGCTTGCTTGCCACATACACAGTCAATCAGTCACATCTCCGCAACTCCCTAGGGCTCGAGGGGTGCCTGTATTGCCGGACGGAGCACGACTGACTGATGTAGAGTCGTGCTCTCCCTTCCCAATAGTTCGAGGTCTCCGGATTGCCATGTCCACGTCCACTACTCTTGCGCAGACTGGCGCAGACTGGCGCAGACGTGTCGTCGGCGGCCAGATCCGCCGCACGATGCCCTCACATATCTCACTTGCTGCTCGTTCTTTGCGCTAACCCGCGACACACAGCGAATCCTCAAAGGCCACCCCAACATCGTCTTCCTCATCGATGCAGCCTGGCACCGCCTGGCCAATGGGACATACGAGGTCTTCATCCTCATGGAGTTCTGCCCCGGCGGAGGCATCATAGACATGATGAATCGCCGCCTCCGCGAACGGCTCACCGAAGCCGAGATCCTCACCATCTTCGTCGACGTCTGCGAGGGTCTTGCAGCTATGCACGCGCTCAAACCGCCCATCCTGCACCGTGACCTCAAGGTCGAGAACATCCTGCAGGCGTCCCCGACCTCGTACAAGCTGTGCGACTTTGGCAGCGCGACGCCCGTGCAGAAGGTGCCGTCAAACACGGCAGAGCTTCGTGCGCTCGAAACCGATCTCAATCGACATACCACGCTGCAATATCGTGCACCGGAGATGATCGACGTGCACCTTCGCCGGCCTATCGACGAGAAGAGTGACGTCTGGGCGTTAGGTGCGTTCCTCAACAGTGTGTTGGTTGAGGCGGAGGGAGAATGACGTTCGTGCGTTAGGCGTTCTTCTCTACAAGCTGTGCTACTACACGACTCCCTTCGAGGAGCATGGCCCTCTCGCGATCCTGAACGTGCAGTACAAGATCCCACCATACCCGGCGTACTCGGCTCAGATGATTAGCCTGATAGGTGTGTCTCCTGTGCAACAGCCATGTCCGGTTTTGACCTAACGCCGTCGCAGCCTCGATGCTGAAGGAACACGGAGCACAGCGGCCCTCCGTCTTCGAGATCCTCCAGCACGTGCACAACCTCCGCGGCACCAAGTCAAAGTTCCAGTACAGTATCCCTGCGAAGGAGCCGCTCTCGCCACGCTCGTTACAGGCACCTCTCCAGGCTCTTTCGCCGAACATCGCGGCCAACCCTCTCGATGACCTGGTCTCGTACAGGTCACAGCAGGGAATGCCGAAGAATGCTGGCGTGGAGGCTCGCGAGAAGGTGCTCGAGGCAATTGCACCTATGCGTCGCGGACGACCGGCGCAAAGTCATCCATCCCGTCCTGGTAGCCCCGAGAAGCCCGTGGCTTTCGAGACGAAGTTTGGCGACGACGAGCATGCGTGGAAGGGATTGCGTCCTGCGAGATCCGGGTTGCCTTCTCTTGGAGCGGGCTCTGCTTCTCTGGCTAGCAAGGCTGACGCGGACGCTTGGAGCGTCGGGTCACGGCAGTCTGCGCAGAAGCAGGACTCGAGCGAGCGCCGCGCCTTCGACAACGACTTTTCGTCCAGCTTTGGGAGCAAGTTCTCTGCTGCCCGCTCACCACCTCTCAGTAAGCCTGTTGAAGGAACGTCGTCCGGGTTTGGATCTGGGTTCGGAGACGCGTTCGATCCGTCCAAGGTGGCATCGGCTTCGGCATCGTCACAATCGCAGTCGCAGTCCTCGTCTCGGCCCTCCCCTTCACCGCAGCAGCCGTCCCGATACCGGCAGAGCCGGATAGGCAAGGATGCATTCGACGGCTTGGGACTCTCCTCGCAGCAGCAGCAAGCGCCTACGCTCGGCCAGGCGCGAATGAGCAGGACTGGCCTAGCGAGCTACGGGTCGTCTTCTGCGTCGTCGAGTACCCCTTACAACCTCACCCCTCCCATAAGCGGTGGCCTTGGGACTTCTAACACGACCTATCGGCCCCCGAGTGCGCACGCCTCACGGCCCACACCATCACCACAACCATCGTCGCAGCCACAAGCTCAGCCCCAGTCGACGAACATGTCGCCAATACCCCCTTCGTCGCAGACGTGGCGCCAAACCGTCCAGCCGCCTGCAACGTCGTCTCAGTCACAACCACAAGAAGGCATGTCTGCCGAGGAGCGCTTCCCCTCGCTCGAGGATCTTGACCGGACGTTTGGTTCGCCGTCACCAGGCGCATCTACAACGGAGAAGCCACCGTCGCGCCCCGTCGAACGTCCGCCCTCGCGGAGCAGCTACGTGGGCTCGTTTGGGACAGGGAACCACGGTCTTACCGCCCCAGGTGGAGTCAAAGGCCGATTCGACGGTGTGCGCTCGCAACATGTCACCGGGACCGCGATGCGCGATGCGCGCGCCCCAGGCTCACGTCAGTCGATGTTCCTGCGCAACGTCGAGTCTGTGCAGACGAAGACCGAGGACGGCCCGAGCAAGCAGCCGCTCGCCAGTCGGCCGTCGCTGTCGCGCAAACACAGGAGCTCGGTGTCCGTGAAGACTGCGTCACATGCGGAGCCTGCGTCTGCAGACCTCCTGTCGGGCGCGGGAACCAATGCACCGTCGCTGCCGCCACGACCTTCGCAAGGTCGTGCTGAGCCACAGGACTGGCTCACGGGCACGGACGAGCCGATGGGTGGTTCTCTGGGCACACGCTTGACTGGGGCCGGCCTCTCGCAGCCTAATGCTCAAGGTGCTCAACCGGTGCTACGGGAGTCGCCCAGCAAGC
Organism: Sanghuangporus lonicericola; assembly: GCA_016618145.1. NCBI lineage: Eukaryota > Fungi > Basidiomycota > Agaricomycetes > Hymenochaetales > Hymenochaetaceae > Sanghuangporus > Sanghuangporus lonicericola. The sequence goes on along the minus strand of WJSG01025350.1, from coordinate 9,303 downwards.
GGGCTAGCTACATCGAGCGCTCGCCCATTACGCTTCAGAAGCCACTCGAGGCAGAGAGCGTACCCGCTCCTCAGGCCCAGGTTCCGGCGCAGTCTGCGGTGACGCAGCTCGAGCGCGAGTGGGATATGGCCCTGGATAGGCTCGACCAGATACCCGCGGGCAAGTCCGAGCGGGAGCGGAGGGAGAGGGAGAGGGCCAGGGAGAAGGACAGCGAGAGGGAGAAGCGGCGCTCGAGGTCAAAGTCCAAGTCGCCCGGCGCGAAGTCGACCAAGGCGTTCATCACGCGCAACGACGTCAACACGGGGGGCCTCGGGCTCCAGCTGCCGTCCTCTGGTACCGGCAGTAGGGGAGCCACGACCGCGAGGCAGACTGCGACCCCTTCCCCGAGCGGGCTCACAGACAACTGGAGCCCGCTTTCGTCTCCAAAGCGAAGTCGGGCGCATACGGGATCGAGGTCGAAGCAGGGCTCGATGTCGTCGAGCGGGGACGAAGAGCCCGAGGATGCGAATGGGTTCGCGCCGAAGGGCGGAGCGGGGGAGAAGGCGACCCCCAAGGGTGGCATGCAGTTCGGCAGCAATGGCTCTGCGATGGTACCTCCGGCCGATGGCCAGCGGAGGCGGAGAGCGAGGAGTAAGGGTCGTCAGAGCTCGGTGCATGACCTGGTGGATCTGTGGGGCGGAGGCCTTGACAAGTCCAAGAGCCCGACGGAGCGCGCCCCTGCACCCGGGAAGCGCAACTCGATCATTGTGCCAGCATCGTCGTCGGCGACGATGAAGCCTCCTCCGCTAACGAACAAGCCGCGCTCGTCGTCCCCGCAGCCCGCCCCACCCGCGTCGCCAAGCAAGTACGCAAAGCAGACCTCATCTACCCAGCAGCCTTCGGGTGGGTCACGACAGCTGCCTATACCCTCTGCGACGCCCGAGCCCCCTACGCCTACCGGGCGTTCGCGACCTGCTTCGATGTTCATCGCCCCCATATCCACGTCCAGATCGACTCCCGGCGAGATGGGCATCCCATCGTCCTCCGAGGCTGCTGCGTCCTTCGCAGAACAGGCGCTTTCCCCACCCGATACCCCGCGCTCACGCAAGACAACGAGGCGAAGCTCCATATCCGATATGGTCCAGCGATACGAGGCGATTGGGGCTCCCAAACCCAAGGGACAAGGTCCTGGGCCACCAGCCAAGCCCGCCGGCCTCTCGGTCAAGACCCAGCACCAGAGCAAGCCCAGCAACGCATCGTCGGACCTCGCTGTCCCATCGCCCTCGGCAGCGGCGACACGCTTCCCGAAGCTGTCGCCCACGAGCTCTCCTGTGTTCACCAAGGCGAGCCTGGCTGTGCCAGACGATGCGGGTCGGTCTCAGTATGGACGCGATTTTGCGAAGCACAGGACATCGCCGACTGGATTGCCCCCTCGCTCTTCGCCCGTCGGCCGCATGGAGACACCATACTCGAGTTCGTACAACCCCAGCTCCTCGTCCCAAGCACACACTCCGTCGAATGGCCTCCCATCCCGCCGCTCTCCTCTCCCCCTCGAGCCGCCGCGCGATCAACCCTCGCGTGCGTCAAATGCATCCGCGCGCGGAGACATCGGCATGGGCCCACCGCCGTCGCCGAAGCTGGAGCGCAAGCTGTCTGGGACGGCGAGCCTGGAGGCGGCGGACCCCAATTTGCGCTCGCCGTCGCCCGAGAAGCCGTTCCAGGGCGTGTCGAAGCTGATTGATAGGTGGCAGCGCGTGGCGGACGACTCGACTCCTGCGGGCCTGGGGGCACCACCGGGTGCGCGGCGGGGAGCCGTGCCGCCGCGGAGGGCGGGGATGGTCAGTGGGGGCTCGGGGCGCGGGTGAGTGGATGCTTGGGAGGTGTTGGAGGTCCTTGGATTTCGGATGGATAGGCACACAAGAACTGAAATACTCATGATGGATGATCATCTCTGCATGACCGTTCCGCAATTGCTTTCACTAGGCCACAAGTAGTTAATCTCGACGTATGTAGGAGATTTGAATATTGTATATGATATACGGGCGTGTGGGCGTGCTACATGTAGGACTCGGATGTCATGGCATTCGCGAAAGCAAGAGACTGGTAGAATGCGGATAGGATACACTGTATAACTTATGCAAAGGCACGACCGAAGTTTCGGCGCAAGTGCGCTTTCTCTAGCATCTATCACTGTCACTGTCAGGGATATCAAAAAAGCTGCTCGAGGGATTAGTTGCGTGTACCAGCGCATGAGAGATGCACTCACCAATCGGTATGTAGGCTGTGTAGCGTCTGTTCAGCGACCCAGCAACAGCTCTCGCGCTACGTCTCGTCCGCGGCCGTGCTCCCACGTCTCTCCGTCCGATGGGTAGACATTGCCCTTGACAAGGTCCGTGTCTCCCGCGAGCCCGAGCTGCACCGCGGCAGCGTCAGCGCGGGCGATGTTGGAGTGATTGGGGTGTATGAATATGCTGTCGGGTTTAGACCTGGAACGGGGGCGATTTGGGCGCTGGGGAGGGTAGGAAGAGCTTGACTCGGAGAAGCGGTCGTCCATTGGGGATGGGAGGAGGGGCTCCTTCATATGCTCAGGGCTGCGCGGAAGTACACATGGGCGTGAGGTGCTATGAGAAAGACAGAGGGACGTACTCCTGTGACGAATGCGGGGATAGGTCCAGGTATTCGATGACGAACTGGCCTGCTGCGAGCGTTGTGACCTGGACAAGATGAGCGCGGCAACGAGCTTTACGTTGGGAAGAGCACTCACGGCGACTATGATCAGGCTAGCCCGAGCATCCTTAAGCCCCATTCACACCGAGAGGAGGGAAGAACTCACCCAAAGCTGAACGTCATGCCGATGAGCATGTACAACCTGAGAGCCCGCCCGTCATTTAGCTTCAACCCGCGACAACGACACAATATGCCAGCCCTCCATCACTCCGGAAGTACTCACAGTCTGTCAAGGGTGACCAGCCAGTACAGGCATGACCGCCACAGCGCGGTGCCCACGCGGGATGGTCTCCGGGATGAGAACGGGTTCCACTTCTTCGAAATAGCATATGTTAAGACTCTGAGGCATGCTAGTCTTGAGTTGATCTTCTTCGCGAGTTGGAACACATAGTGGGTCTTACCTCTCAGAGAGACAGATGAAGATAGTAAGGATTGAGGCGACGAAGAAAGTCCAGGAGGAATCAAGGTGGAGGCCGGCGACCAAGACGTGCTCGCCTAGAAGCCCGAAGTGAAGGTGGTCCTGCCACCCGCCTTCCATCATGTCGGGTCGCGCGTTTTATGTGCCCGTTGTCCCGTATTCGTCGATGTCTTCCTCGTCCTCGATGTACAGTGTAAGTGTTTTGTAGTGGTAGTGAGAGTGTGAAGAGGTCTAAGATTAGGTTGTAGCCATAGTATACTTAGCAACATGTCCGCAACAGCTAGCGAGGTCCGATATTGTCGGAGCGCTTCCAAGTAAGTATGACTCTGTGGACTGTAGCTGGAACGTTGCTGAGACGGTCAACAGGTATCTCATAGGTCATCCAGCTCATGCTGCTCAGATTTGGTCCAAACGCAGCAGTGAGGACCAGTCCGCAATCGTGACGAGTCGTAGCATTCACCAGACTGAAGCTATAGATACAGTAGTGTGGACCATCTAGGTGGCAACTCTCCGAATGCGTGACGACACCGTGAGTCTTTGGTGCACACTGACACGCCCAAAATCTCAAGGCTTGAATCCCTTCTCCTTAAAGTGCCAGTCGATGCTGATGACACCCTCATCGAGCGACGCGCCCAAGGCTTTGAACAGGGAAGGGCTCATGTCTATCGTCGCAAAGTCCGACTAAGCACCAGAACCACACATCCGACGGGAAGCGACTGTGCTCACCGAGATCACCATTGCCACAGCCAGGACAGGAATCGCGGACGAGACCGAAGGCGTGCTTCCCGTTCTTCTTGTTGACGATCTCAACGAACTGTAGAGGGAAGGGTGGTCAAACCAGTTGAAGCTCAGTACTTGGAAGTAGGAGTGCATACCTGTTCGCAGTTATCGCCACCGCCGAACCTCGAGGATGCGATCGCGACAATGAGGTCGCTGTCCACATTAAATTTGCCGCATGCGCCAAGGCCGACCTCGAAGAAAGTGCCCTATCGAACTGGTCAGCTGGGCTATGCGACTGAACATGGGCAATTATGCGTACCCTTCCGCTGTGAGTGACGCGCTTTTGCAAAAGTTCAGGAAGCACCGGGGTAGGTGCAGCCAGCGCGGAGCCGACAAGAGCAATGATCAGAGTGAGGTACGTGAAGGGTGCCATAGTTCGTGAAGGAGCGTGGTGAACAAAAAGACTGCCGCACAGCGGTGACGAGGGCGATGACAGAGCGAGGAGGATACCGTACAGTAGTCGATAAATGCTAGACGTTTGACGTCCAAGTGAGCTGACCGCCCTGCGAGACTGGCTGGGGAGCACGAATGGAGCTGCACATCTTATATAGAGATCGCGAGAACAGTACCGAGTTGTCTTGACGTGCCGCCCGTACTGTGCCTGGAAGATGCCGTCAAGACGGCATCAAGTCTCATCCATACACTGGCAGAGCAAGGATGTGATCACTAGTCCGAGGATCACCGTCGGGCGAGTCGCCGCATGGACTCTGGTCGACCAGGGGGGTCAGAGCCGGAAGGAATCCGTCTCATGGTGTGTGAGAATCAGCGCACGGAGGGATCGCCGCTGGTTACCACAGCATCCGAATTCAAACGGCCCGTCGTTGCATGGTAATGACGGTGCTTGAATCATTCCCGGGATGAGGAGCTTCAAGTAGCTGGTCATGCACTGCACCGTGCAAGCACCATCGACCACAAACAGAACACCTGTACGCCAAGAGCCAGGCTAGACCTTCTGAATCATGGGCCAGACGTTGCCTCGGAAGTTCCTAGACTCACCTTGCTGGGATCTTTCCATGCACCGGGCCTGAACGGTGAACCCCGGAACGCGATTCGACGGGGATGATGAATATCAGCTGGGATGGCGGAATGTCCGTGATGCGCAAGTTTGTCTTGCACGACACCGACCGCCGAGGTCGGCGCTGGGAAAACAGTGATCCTAATACACATCCAGGAGTACATCCCCGCGAGGTTTCAGAACTGGCGAATTTGATGATTGTCCGGGAGTCCGTATTCATACGACGTAACGCGTAAGCTCCGGCTTGCAGGTCGGTCTGCGAACAAGCCAGCGCGCGAACGGTACCCAATGACGGAATCGTCTTAGGGAGCTGCATACCAGACATGAGCGGACCTCCCGAAAGACTCGCCAATACTCACCTATCATGACTCCCGCTGGACTACATACCCAATCTTCGTCCGAATGGTGGTGAAGTGGATCAATAGCGATGTCACCGAGCTTTCCTATGCAGAGAGCAGCGGGATCACTCAACTCAAGGCTATGTATGATATGCGGCGTGCGCCGAGGATGGTGGTTGTCAGCAGAGAGCTCCTCAGCACAGCACAGCCCTGATCCATAGCCGTGATATTGCCCGCGGCCCGAAAAGACGCATTGGCGCTGTACAGCTAAACCGCGACAGTACCCAGAGCCTTCAGAAGAGTACGGGAGTCCATATGCGCGCAAAGCAGTCAACGTCACCCTACAGCCAAGCCTCAACGGCCCCCGCAGGAACGGGAGGAGAACCAGAGCCGCTTCGCTCCCTATACTTCCTCATCGCCTCCTCCGCCTTCTTCTCCCTCCATTCGCACCCGTCCCTATACTCGCACGTCCTACATACCGATGTCGACGGTCAGCGCGGATCGCAAGAAGGCAAGAACGAGGGGGGACGTACACGCAACGCCGAGTGAGCTCGACCTCGACGCCCTGCGGCGGCCTCTCGCCGTACCACCACGCAAGCACCCTCGTGAGATACCCGTCCAGGAAGGCGTCGTCCAACTCAAACTCCTTCGTGCCGATGATCTTCGCTTCTGTCTCGAGCTCCGCTACCGTCATATCCTCGTCCTCTGTGGACTCCTCAGCAGCAGGAGCGGGTGAGGACGGTGTGGTCTTCGGTAGCCCGTCTCCGGAGTGACCGTCGTCCACGGCACCAGACTTGGTCGTTGTAAGCTCCTCGGATCCCGGAGAGTCCTCAGGAACCACCGGCTGAGGCGTACTGTCCTCGGACGTCGACGGGACTTCGACCTCTGCAGACTCCTCCACCACCTCTTTCAGCACAGGCGCCTCGTCAACACGAGACAGCAGAGACTCCTGCAGCGCCCACGCAAGCTCCGGGTCAGCCGCGAGGGCACCAACAGCCGACGTCCCCTCCTCCTGGCCCCGGTCAGGCTCCTCCTGCGACCCCGCAGTCTCGAACGAAGACATCTCCGAGATGGGTGGCCCGAACGGATGCGTGAGGACACCCAGCTCCCCATCCGCGGCCACCCCAGACTGCACCGAGTCCTTTAAGCTCTCGAAGATCGCCCGCGCAAGCTCGTCGTCCCCGCCCCGCCCGGGCTGCACGTCGCTGATGCTCGCCTGGATCGCGGCCGCGAGCTCCTGCGCTTCCTTGTCAGAGAGAGACGCGGACGTTGGATCCGGACCGCCGGACTTCTGCTTTCCTTTGCGACGACGCGTGGTGGGCTGGGCGCGGTAGACGAGGGTGAGCGTCTTGTCGATGCCTGCGACGTTCAACGCCTCGACGGCGTGTCGCCATGCTGCGGTGAGGTCATCTAGACAGGACAGCCCAGAGAGGTAGGGACTCTGGTGGGAGGAGTCGCCTGAGGAAGGAGACAGCCCGGCTTGCTCGATAAACGAGTCGGAAAACTTTCGATGTCGGTCTACTCCAGTACGTTCCCAAAATAGTCCAAAGTCAAGTGGTTGTGAGCAGGGAATCGAGTGGTCGGCAGTGGCGAGGAGATTGCTCAGGAGTCGGTGGTAGAGCATCAGCTGGATGCGGGAAGCGTACGTGTCTTCGTCTGGGGGTAGGGAGGGTCGTATCCGCGTCTTGGTATCCGAAAGATGCAAACTGTAACGCGTCGGGCCTGAAGTGCAGTGCTCCTTGGTATCCAGTATTGGCAGCGGACTCATGGCAGGAGGCGGCGTTGATGGGTCCACCGTCATCGCAGAATCGTCTCGATGGTCCTCTTTCGACGGTGTGCTGGGCGTGAAGAAGCTCGTGATCGATGGCTGATCAGGGTCAGCTTCTTGGCGGCTTTTCTTCGAGCCTGACTTCCTCGGAGTTCGAGAGGCGGAACGCTTGTTGGGACTGCTTCTTGAGGGGGCATGCTCGACAGAAGGTAATGGTTCCGGTGTCGATGTCGGTTCTGGTATTGATACTGGTGCCCGGATAATCTCGTCCTAGAAGGAATCAGTACTCGTCGGATTAACAACGTATATGCACATACTATGATCCCAGTGACGATCTGGTCATGAACCAGGCCGAATACGGGTACCTCTCGCTGATAGCAGATGATCTCAGTGGGTAAAATAACACCGTATATAACTGGGTACGTACACAGCGGCCCTGTTCCAACAACATCTGTAGCGACAGGAGCAAATTGACGAGGCTACCGGGATAGTACATCAGACACATCTGTGCCTGATTCAGTCCGCGAATATGCAGGACGTACCGTAGAGCCCAACGTTCCTCAGCTGTCTTGATGTCGACCGTAACAGCCTCTGGTTTGATTTCACGCTCAAGGACTTTGTGTACGGACTATGGCGGAGCGGTCAGATCTCACAGGACTCTCTGCTTCTGTTCACGTACCCGTCCGCGCGTAACTGTACGGTCGTTCACCGCGGCCACTGGCTGGGCGACCGTAATCGTCTTCCCTTCGGCGGTTAGGAACGATTCCGGCCGGTCAGCGAGCTTCTTGTGGCGCTTCTGTCGCAAGCCGTAGTCGAACTGAACCTCACACCTATGCACCATGATGTGAGCGATGCCACCCGTCAGAGAATGCAACCACACTCACCATGACGGACTTGCAATGTCCGTCACAGATAGCAGTCGGTTCCAACTGCGAAACTGCTCATACGGGCTGAGTTTAGGTTTAAGTTTGGCCGCGCGTCCCTTGCCACTGGAACCCTTCAGATACCGAGAGGAAGAGGAGTCAGCTTTCGCAGCTCCCTCGACGGCAATCTGTATTCGAGGACCTCCGTTTCCGCCGCCGGGGCCTCCTCGTCCATTGCTTGGCTGGGCGCTTCCAGGTCCGGGTCCGCCGCTCGAGGATTCGGCGTGTACCGCAGGTGCTGCAGCTGGCTCTGGTGGAGGAGGCGTTGCGCGCGCCACGAGGACCATCGCGTCAATCTCCACAAAGTCGTCGGCCGTGAACTCGGAGAAATCATATTCGTCATATTCGTCAGGGGACCCCTGGGAGGTCGTCGGGTCGGGTGCAGCTACGGCGGGAGCTTGAGACTTGGGGCTCAGGCTGGGCCCAGCTTCGGGTATAATGTCCCCTGCGAGGGCTCGTGCGGCGGCAGCGTCGATTGCTGCGAAGTCTTCGGGGTTCACGGGGAGGTAGTACGCGTCGTATTCGTCTTCAGACATGCTGCAGCACGTTTATGTGTAGTGAGTAATGTATAAGCTTAGCAAGTGATACAAAGACTTGCAATGTCAGTAATGGTGCCGGTGGTTAGACCAAAGACCATCGTGGTTCAAGTTCAGCGGTCGGAGACACGAGACGCGTCGCGGCACCAAGCGCCGGCGGCACCAAAACTCATCAAGTCATGTGATACTCTCCCTTTCAAGGACCTCTCGGCGTCGCGAGTCGCCAGCTCTCGCCATGCACGTCGAGACTCAAGCCCACGCAACATCGTCTTTGCGGTGCCCTCCATGTCTCCGTATCTCTGCATCTAGCCCAGCTCGTACTTGTCTCTAATAGCCCTGGATGGCGGTGCGATAGTCCGGCAATTGGCAAGCTGATACTACTTACTCTGAGGGACGAGGAGCTACAGGCTGGCAAGCGAGCCTCGCTGATACTCGCGCTCCCATCCACCTTCCGTCCTCACCATAAATCCTCCAGGCATCATGCTAGCTCGGACCTCGGTGACGGTGCTCAGCATTGCCCAGGGACTGCCATGGCGGTCAGCAGTCTTCTGAGCCTCCGCCGGGATGATCGAACTCACCGCACCTGTGTTCGAAGCTATCGGCGAGCAAGTAATGCGGCTCTCGAATGCAGGTCGGCGGCTTTCTGGCTCAGGATGTGCGGCTCTGTCGTACTGACGGCTCTTCCGGATCCTTAGATCAGCAACCTACAAGCTGTTCTACCTGTTTCGTTGCGTCGATACTGCTTAGGTTCAAGGGGTGTGTCACTCATAGATGGTCATGATTGCGTCCGCCTCATGTACTCGTGCAGCGGTCTTTGCT
>WJSG01025349.1:0-19683 GCA_016618145.1 Sanghuangporus lonicericola | reverse complement strand
GTGACCGCAGCGAACGGAGCGAACGGGATCACAAGGACAGGAAGGCTGGTGGGACCCCGGATGTAGACGAGCGAGATAGCAGAAGCAGGTGCGTGGTTTTCAGTGTAGCACGAGACAGGCACTTACGCTGGCATGATGTGCGGCAGGAAGCGGAGAGGTTCCCCAGGAGAACGTGAGGAGAGCTCTAGGAGCTCGAAGCGGAGATAGTTCAGGTTGTTCCCTGTCTCGCTGTGTTACCATTCATATGTAACTTTCCCTCTTTCATACCGAGCAATCATGTCTGTCGCTTTTCCCGCATCACGAAGAGCAAGGAGATGGGTTCACGAATGTATGCGGGATTAGATGGATGTATACAATAACGCAGGGCGAACCTCTAGACCCTCTATGATGGAGGAGCCTCTCCCTGGCCATCCTGGCTCTCCGGCTCCAAGCTCTTTTTGAACCCCTCCAGCGTCCTCGCCAGCTTCCCGCCGCTCGCCTCGCTGAGCACCATCGACAGCTGTGCCGCCGGCGCACTGAGCAACCCGACGATCTGCGCTCTTAACGCGTCCAGCGTCGGCAGCTCCGCCACGCTCTGCACACCCTCCGCCAAGAACGGCCGTCCCTCGATGATGGCCCCCAACAACTTGAGGTCTGGCACGGGCGTCGGCCGCTGCCGCTTCGGCCTCCTCCCAGGCACGAACGCTGCCTCCGCCGCCTTCTTCTCGTCGTCGATCTGCTGCTGGGTCTTGGGTTTGCGCGGGGGCACCGCTCGTGCGAGGACGCGCAGGACGGCCTTGAGCTGTGGTGGGTCGAGGGTGGGGAAGGCGAGGACCGCCAGCGAGCCGTTCACGGTCTTCGCGAGCTGCTTGCGCGCTTGGGGGTCGAATTGGTTGAGCTCCCGGAGGACGACCCCGAAGATGGACGTGCGCAGGACGGTGAACGTCGGCTGCGCGACGGCGGGCGGCGTGGGTGACGGGTCAGAGAGGGAGGGGGTTTTGGCATGCTTCGTCACTGCCGCTGCGATGTCGGCGCGCAGCTTGATGAGACGGTTCGCGGAGAAGTCGACATGCTCGAAGAGGATGAGGGGTGCGGTGGAGGTGGACTGGAGGAGACGGGTGTATTGGTTGTAGAGGTAGGTCTTGCGCTCCGAGTAGNACGGGTGTATTGGTTGTAGAGGTAGGTCTTGCGCTCCGAGTAGACTCGCGGGAGGGTCTTGCGCGGGTAGACTACCGGAGGCTTGAGGGAGATGGCATATGTCCTCGAGGGGATGAGCACTGGCCGAGAGACACGTAGCCGAGATGTCGCGCCCAACATCGTGTATGCCGTCGTCGACGTCCAGGTCAGCGAGCGGGAAGGGAGCAGAGATACAGGCGCTACTAGGGAAATTGCCTCGGTTTGGAAAGCGCCTACTGAACGACGCGACTTGAACGTTTTAACGTTTGAACCACAACCACAATCATCCTTCGACCTGACAGAACTGTGCATAAACCCTGGAATATTGCAAGTGGTGAATGCGCTTGAGAATCAAGTAGGCCATACAGCATGCCTGAACCAGCCGAGTACGACGCGTACTACCTCCTCGCCAATATTTCAATCCCGAAGACTTGACTCCGATTTACGCTGCTGCTGCCTGCGCCCTTGGGTCTGGAACCATACTCGGAGTCGGACCCAGTCACCAGTCTCAAAAAGCCGCCGCTAACCAGCCGACGACCTCCCACCCGTCCCAGGACGAGTCTGACGAATGTAACTCTGGTTCACCGCCGACGACTTTATGGAGATCGACGCGATGGTGCTCCTTGCGCGCGTCACGCCTCCTTTACCAGAGAGAGCTGCGGTACGCGCCGGATGCTTGAACCTAGCACAGCCGGCGGCGGAAACGGAGGTCCTCGACTCAAATTGCCGTCAATGGACTGACGACTCTTCCTCTCGGTACCTGAAGGGTTCCAGCAAGGGACCGGCGGCCAGAATACAACCCGTACGAGCAATACCGCAGCGGAATCCGTCTTCTGTCAGTGACAGTGTGGTCACGCCCTCGCACTTGCTTTGAAACGGTGCCTCCGCGGGCCTCAGTACATACAGATCTGAGATGCCCACCGGAGGACCGGAAGCCGCCCCAGTGCTTCCAGGTAAGGCGGTGGCAGAGCCAGGTGGGTTGGTGATCATCTCAAGCTGGGAATGGATTGAGGTCCTCTGAGTCCTCGTTCCAAGATATTTACGTTCCGGTTGCAGGTACCGTGCGAAGATACTGGAAGGGAAAGTGGAGCGAATTAACCCCCTATGAGTCGGACTAGCCGTTCGGTGGAGTAGCGCAACGGTGTATATCTAAAGTATATTCTGTTCCAGTGTCTAGTCAGTATCACTTCATTTCTCACCTCCCTTCCCCGCTGATATCCTCACGACATGTCTGACAAGGCCGGCATCCTAGCTCCACCAAACCCACAGAGCCCTGTAACATCTGAATCTTCGAACGGACACCTACCGTCCAGAGAACCTCATGACAAAAGTGTCCCTCCCAGCCACCCACGGCGGATGCTGGTGATGTGTTTCGGTGACATAGGTAACCACTCGCAATCATTTGTACGTATTCCCTTTGAGGTCGACGGCGGCCCTCAAAATCGCCCGTCGCGTCTCATACTGTTGCCTCCTTGAATTATAGAACTCCAACGTCTGGAGGTTCTCAAGCTTGCTCAAGGATGATGACGTACGTGAACAGATAGTGTACCACGGTATCTGGCTAAGCAGCTTACGCCCGCCCTAATCACGTTATGTAGGATGCGATTGGGAGCTTGTATGTGACCATACCCGTTGTGCAAGTCATCTCTAATACCCTGGATAAGGCGACCGCCTGGTCCCTCAATACTCAGATCGTGGGTACGTCAACTTCTTCCCCTGTCGCTGGCCTGCGGTCGGGCTGACCGTGGTTCGGTCTTCAGCAGCGTACGAGTACCTGGTGAAGACCTGTAAGTTGACACCTGTCCGCCTTCACGCGGTCTCATGCGTGGAACCATGCAGACAAGGAAGGAGACAAGATCTGTCTCTTTGGATTCTCACGCGGCGCATACGTTGCACGGGCACTCGCCGGCATGCTGGACGCGGTCCCAAAGACAACAACTGAAATCAAGGAGGCGTCCCTTTCCAAGAGTGTCCACATCGAGTTCATTGGTGTCTGGTCAGTCATGTCCTCTGTGCATTTTCCAAGTTCGCTGGTGACGCTTATTTGCTGCTGTACCCGCTGCTGCACAGGGATACCGTGTGCTCAGTCGGACTCATCCCGCATCGTCATCCGTTCACGAAGTCCGGCACGACCGTTCGGACCTTTCGACACGCGCTGTCGCTCGACGAGCGCCGTGCCAAGTTCAAGGCCAACCACTACATTCGACCATCGGAATGTGGCCCCCAACAGGAAATGAAGCCTGACACCGACGTGAAGGAGGTTTGGTTTGCCGGGTGCCATTACGGTGAGTCTCCCGAGCTAAGTCTTCCTCTCGTCCGACATCCGCTAGTGTTGTCACAAATAATCCTGATTCCACTCCTACATCAGACATCGGCAAGTTTGCCCCCGACGAGAAGGAGCACTCTTTATCTCGCATTCCTCTGCGGTGGATGATCCGCGAGTGCTTTCGCGCGAACACTGGCATCCTCTTCAAGACCGAGCGATTTAAGGACATCGGTCTTGATCTCGACACGTTGCACCTGCATGCCGACGAGGACAGCCCAAGGGCTGGCGCGGCCACACTCCCCGCGAACCATGTTGCCTGAGAGTCCCTCGCCGCTCATCGAGTCGACTGCGACGCCACGCAGTGAGGACGGCAACACGGACCTGGGCGCGCCAGAGTGTCAAGTTGAGCCTGAGGTATATCTCGATGAAGAGAGCGAGGTGAAGGACGCGCTGTGCCCGACCCATGACATGCTCGTGTACAAGCGGATGGAACACCTTGGGTACAAGCCCAAGGTGAAGAACTGGGCAGAGCGGAAACCCGTGATTGTCGAATGAGCGCGAAGGCCGCGCCGTCCTCGCTGCCGTCGAGGAGTGAACAGACGACGAAGATATGACGGTAGCGGAACTCGAGACGGGAAGGATCTGGCAGTGATCACATACACTACGGACCAGGGCTGTGCTGTGCCGAGGAGCTCGCTTTGGACAACCTCCATCTATCGGCGCACGCTGCATGCACAGCCTTGAGTTGAGCGGTCCCCACTACTCTCTGCATAGCAAAGCTCGGTGAGACCGCCGCTATTGGCGAATTTGAACAAATTCACCGCAACTGCTGGGAGTATAGTCCCGCGGGAGTTATACTTGATACTTGGGTGAGTATTGACGTGTCTTTCGGGAGGTCCGCTCATGCCCGGTATGCAGCTTCCTGTATTGGATGCCTTGGCTTGGTTCGCAGACCGACCTGCACGCCGGAGGCTACGCGTTACGTCGTACGAGTACGGACTCCCGGAGAACTTCGGGCATTCATCAAATTCGCCAGGAACGCCGTTTGAAACTTCGCGGAGATACTCCTGGATGTGTAGGATCACCGTTCAAAGTTTTCCCTGCGCCGACCTCCGCGGTCGGTGCCGTACAAGACGAGCTTACGCATCACGCACAAACCGCCATTCCAGCTGATGTCCATCATGCCCGTCGAATCGCAAAACAAGTGGAGCTTCCGAGGCAACGTCTGGCCATGGTTCAGAAGGTCTAGCCTGGCTCTTGGCGTGCAGGTGTTCAATGGTGCTTGCGCGGTGCAGTGTATGCCAGCTACTTGATGGTCCTCATCCCGGGAACGATTCACGGCATAACCATGCAACGACGGGCCGTTTGGAATCGGATGCTGTGGTAACCAGCGGCCATCCCTCCGTGCGCTGATTCTCACACATCCTGAGACGAATTCTCCCCGGCTCTGCCCCCCTTGGCCGACCAGAGTCCATGCGGCGAGTCGCCAGACGGTGATCCTCGGACGAGTGACCACCTCCTTGCTCTGTAGGGGGCCAGGTTTCGGCGGACTCGGCGGCATCTTCCAGGCACAGTACGGGCGGCACGTCAAAACAATGCATTGTTCTCGGAATCCCTATATAAGATGCGCAGTTCCGTTCGTGCTCCCCAGCCAGTCTCGCAGCGCGGTCAGCTCACCTGGACGTCGAACGTCTAGCATTCAGCGACTACTGTACAATATCCTCCTCGCTTTGTCTTCGCCCTCGTCACCGCTGTGTGGCAGTCTCTTTGCGCACCACGCTCCTTCACGAACTATGGCACCCTTCACGTACCTCACTCTGGTCCTTGCTCTTGTCGGCTCCGCGCTGGCTGCACCTACCTCGGCGCCTCCTGAACTTTTGCAAAAGCGCGTCACTCACAGCGGAAGGGTACGCATAATTGCCCATGTTCAGTCGCATAGCCCAGCTGACCAGTTCGATAGGGCACTTTCTTCGAGGTCGGCCTTGGCGCATGCGGCAAATTTAATGTGAACAGCGACCTCATTGTCGCGATCGCATCCTCGAGGTTCGGCGGTGGCGATAATTGCGAACAGGTAAGCACTTCTGCTTCCGAGTTCTGAGCTTCAACGGGTTTCACTACCCTTCCCTCTACAGTTCGTTGAGATCGTCAACAAGAAGAACGGGAAGCACGCCTTCGGTCTCGTCCGCGATTCCTGTCCTGGCTGTGGCAGTGGCGACCTCGGTGAGCCCAGTCGCTTCCCGCGGAATGTGTGGTTTTGGTGCTGAGTCGGACTTTGCGACCATAGACATGAGCCCTTCTCTGTTCAAAGCCTTGGGCGCGTCGCTCGATGAGGGTGTCATCAGCATCGACTGGCACTTTAAGGAGAAGGGATTCAAGCCTTGAGATGTTGGGTGTGCCAGTGTGCAACAAAGACTCACGATGTCGTCACACATCCAGTCGAAGACTCCGGGAGAGTCACCACCTAGATGGTACACGCTTCTGTATCTATAGCTTCAGTCTGGTGAATGCTACGACTCGTCACGATCGCGGACTGGTGCTCACTGCTGCGTTTGGACAATTTGAGCAGCATGAGCTGGATGACTTATGAGATACTTGTTGACCGTCTCAGCAACGTTCCAGCCTGAGCTACAGTCCACATCATACTTACCTGGAAGCGCTCCGACAATATCGGACATCGCTAGCTGTTGCGGACATGTTGCTAAGTATACTGGATGGCTACAACCTAATCTTAGACCTCTTCACACTCTCACTACCACTACAAAACACTTACACTGTACATCGAGGACGAGGCCGACATCGACGAACACGGGACACCGAGCACATAAAACGCGCGACCCGACATGATGGAAGGCGGGTGGCAGGACCACCTTCACTTCGGGCTTCTAGGCGAGCACGTCTTGGTCGCCGGCCTCCACCTTGACTCCTCCTGGACTTTCTTCGTCGCCTCAATCCTTACTATCTTCATCTGTCTCTCTGAGAGGTAAGACAAACAATGTCATGTAACTCACGAAGAAGATCAGCTCAAGACTAGCATGCCTCAGAGTCCTAACCTATGCTATTTCGAAGAAGTGGAACCCGTTCTCATCCCGGAGACAATCCCGCGTGGGCACCGCGCTGTGGCGGTCATGCCTGTACTGGCTGGTCACCCTTGACAGACTGTGAGTACTTCCGGAGTGATGAAGGCTGACATATTGTGTCGTCGTCGCGGGTCGAAGCTAAATGACGGGTGCGCGCCCAGGTTGTACATGCTCATCGGCATGACGTTCAGCTTTGGGTGAGTTCTTCCCTCCTCTCGGTGTGAATGGGACCTGATAATGCTCGGGCTAGCCTGATCATAGTAGCCGTGAGTGCTGGTCTAAACGCAAGGCCCGTCGCCGAGCTCATCTTGTCCAGGTCACAACGCTCGCAGCAGGCCAATTCGTCATCGAATACCTGGACCTATCCCCGCATTCGTCACAGGAGTACGTCGCTCTGTCTTTCTCATAGCACCTCATGCCCATGTGTACTTCCGCGCAGCCCCGAGCATATGAAGGAGCCCCTCCTCCCATCCCCGATGGACGACCGCTTCTCGGAGTCAAGCTCTTCCTACCCTCCGCCGCGCCCCAACCGCCCGCGTTCCAGGTCTAAACCCGACAGCATATTCATTCACCCCAATCACTCCAACATCGCTCGCGCTGACGCTGCCGCCGTGCAGCTCGGGCTCGCAGGAGACACGGACCTCGTCAAGGGCAATGTCTACCCATCGGACGGAGAGACGTGGGAGCACGGCCGCGGACGAGACGTGGCGCGAGAGCTGTTGCTGGGTCGATGAACAGATGCCACACAGCCTACATAGACACCGATTGGTGAGTGCATCTGTCATTCGCTAGTTTGTTGTCGTTGCCCCATCGAAGACGCAACTAATCCCTGGAGCAGATTCCCATCTTTCTTGATACAGTATCGCTGAGAGTGATAGATGCTAGAGAAAGCGCACTTGCGCCGGAACTTCGCTCGTGCCTTTGCATAAGTTATACAGTGTATCCTATCCGCACTCTACCAGTCTCTTGCTTTCGCGAATGCCATGACATCCGAGTCCTACATGTAGCACGCCCACATGCCCGTAAATCATATACAATATTCGAATCTCCTACATACGGCGAGATTAAGTACTTGAGGCCTAGTAAAAGCAATTGCGGAACAGTCATGCAGAGATGATCATCCATCATGAGTATTTCAGTTCTTGACGTCTTGTGTGCCCGTCCATCCAGAATCCAAGGACCTCCAACACCTCCCAAGACCTCACCCGCGTCCCGAGCCCCCACTGACCATCCCCGCCCTCCGCGGCGGCACGCCTCCCCGCCGCGCACCCGGTGGTGCACCCAGGCCCGCAGGAGTCGAGTCGTCCGCCACGCGCTGCCACCTATCAATCAGCTTCGACACGCCCTGGAACGGCTTCTCGGGCGACGGCGAGCGCAAGTTCGGGTCCGCCGCCTCCAGGCTCCCCGTCCCAGACACCCTGCGCTCCAGCTTCGGCGACGGCGGCGGGCCCATGCCGATGTCTCCGCGCGCGGATGTATTCGACGCACGCGAGGGCTGGTCGCGCGGTTGCTCGAGGGGGAGGGGAGAGCGGCGGGATGGGAGGCCATTTGACGGAGTGTGCGCTTGGGACGCGGAGTTGGGGTTGTACGAACTCGAGTATGGTGGCTCCATGCGACCGACGGGCGAAGAGCGAGGGGGCAATCCAGTCGGCGATGTCCTGTGCTTCGCAAAGTCGCGTCCATACTGAGACCGGCCCGTATCGTCTGGCACAGCCAGGCTCGCCTTGGTGAACACAGGAGAGCTCGTGGGCGACAGCTTCGGGAAGCGTGTCGCCGCTGCCGAGGGCGATGGGACGGCGAGGTCCGACGATGCGTTGCTGGGCTTGCTCTGGTGCTGGGTCTTGACCGAGAGGCCGGCGGGCTTGGCTGGTGGCCCAGGACCTTGTACCTTGGGTTTGGGAGCCCCAATCGCCTCGTAACGCTGGACCATATCGGATATCGAGCTTCGCCTCGCTGTTTTGCGTGAGCGCGGGGTATCGGGTGGGGAGAGCGCCTGTTCTGCGAAGGACGCAGCAGCCTCGGAGGACGATGGGATGCCCATCTCGCCGGGAGTCGATCTGGAGGTGGAGATGGGGGCGATGAACATCGAAGCAGGTCGCGAACGCCCGGTAGGCGTAGGGGGCTCGGGCGTCGCAGAGGGTATAGGCAGCTGTCGTGACCCACCCGAAGGCTGCTGGGTAGATGAAGTCTGCTTTGCGTACTTGCTTGGAGACGCGGGTGGGGCGGGCTGCGGGGACGACGAGCGCGGCTTGTTGGTCAGCGGAGGAGGCTTCATCGTCGCCGACGACGTTGCTGGCACAATGACCGAGTTGCGCTTGCCGGGTGCGGGGGCGCGCTCCGTCGGGCTCTTGGACTTGTCAAGGCCTCCGCCCCACAGATCCACCAGGTCATGCACCGAGCTCTGACGGCCCTTGCTCCTCGCTCTCCGCCTCCGCTGGCCATCGGCTGGGGGCACCATCGCAGAACCATTGCTGCCGAACTGCATGCCACCTTTGGGGGTCGCCTTCTCCCCCGCTCCGCCCTTCGACGCGAACCCATTCGCATCCTCGGGCTCTTCATCCCCGCTAGACGACATCGAGCCCTGCTTCGACCTCGATCCTGTGTGCGCACGACTTCGCTTGGGAGACGAAAGCGGGCTCCAGTTGTCTGTGAGCCCGCTCGGGGAGGGAGTCGCAGTCTGCCTCGCGGTCGTGGCTCCCCTGCTGCCGGTACCAGAGGACGGCAGCTGGAGTCCGAGGCCCGACGTGTTGACGTCGTTGCGCGTGATGAACGCCTTCGTCGACTTCGCGCCGGGCGATTTGGACTTTGACCTCGACCGCCGCTTCTCCCTCTCGCTTTCCTTCTCCCTGGCCCTCTCCCTGTCCCTCCGCTCCCGCGCAGACTTGCCCGCGGGTATCTGGTCGAGTCTATCCAGCGCCATATCCCACTCGCGTTCGAGCTGCGTCACCGCAGACTGAGCCGGAACTTGAGCCTGAGGAGCGGGTACGCTCTCAGCTTCGAGTGGCTTCTGGAGCATAATGGGCGAGCGCTCGATGTAGCTTGCCCGCTTGCTAGGCGACTCTCGTAGCACCGGTTGAGCACCTTGAGGCTGCGAGAGGCCGGCCCCAGTCAAGCGTGCGCCCAGAGACCCGCCCATCGGCTCGTCCGTGCCCGTGAGCCAGTCCTGCGGCTCAGCACGACCTTGCGAAGGTCTTGGCGGCAGCGATGGTGTATTCGCTCCCCCGCCCGAAAGGAGGTCGGCGGACTCAGGCTGCGGATGCGACGTAGTCTTCACCGACACAGAGCTCCTGTGTTTGCGCGACAGCGACGGCCGACTGGCGAGCGGCTGCTTGCTTGGCCCGTCCTCAGTCTTCGTCTGTACAGACTCGACGTTGCGCAGGAACATCGACTGACGTGAGCCTGGGGCGCGGGCTTCGCGCATCGCCGTCCCCGTGACATGTTGCGAACGTACACCATCGAAGCGGCCTTTGACTCCACCTGGGGCGGTGTGACCCTGGTTCCCTGTCCCGAACGAGCCCAGGTAGCTGCTTCGCGAGGGCGGACGATCGACGGGGCGCGACGGTAGCTTCTCCGTTGTAGATGCGCCTGGTGACGGCGAACCAAACGTCCGGTCAAGATCTTCGAGCGAGGGGAAGCGCTCCTCTGCAGACATGCCTTCTTGGGGTTGTGACTGAGACGACGTTGCAGGTGGCTGGACGGTTTGGCGCCACGTCTGCGACGGAGGAGGTATCGGCGACATGTGAGTCGACTGGGACTGAGCTTGTGGCTGCGACGATGGTTGTGGTGATGGTGTGGGCCGTGAGGCGTGCGCACTCGGGGGCCGATAGGTCGTGTTGGATGTCCCAAGGCCACCGCTCATGGGAGGGGTGAGGTTGTAAGGGGTGCTCGACGACGCAGAAGACGACCCGTAGCTCGCTAGCCCAGTCCTGCTCATTCGCGCCTGGCCGAGCGTAGGCGCCTGCTGCTGCTGCGAGGAGAGCCCCAATCCGTCGAATGCATCCTTCCCTATCCGGCTCTGCCGGTATCGGGACGGCTGCTGCGGTGAAGGGGAGGGCCGAGACGAGGACTGCGACTGCGATTGCGACGATGCCGATGCAACCTTGGACGGATCGAACGCATCTCCGAACCCAGATCCAAACCCGGACGACGCTCCTTCGACAGGCTTACTGAGAGGTGGTGAGCGGGCAGCAGAGAACTTGCTCCCGAAGCCAGACGAAAAGTCATTGTCGAAGTCGCGGCGCTCGCTCGAGTCCGGCTTCTGCGCAGACTGGCGTGACCCGACGCTCCATGCATCCGCGTCAGCCTTGCTAGCCAGAGAAGCAGAGCCTGCTCCGAGAGAAGGCAGCCCGGACCTTGCAGGCCGCAATCCCTTCCACGCAGGCTCGTCGTCGCCGAACTTCGTCTCGAAAGCCACGGGCTTCTCGGGGCTACCAGGACGCGATGGATGACTTTGCGCCGGTCGTCCGCGGCGCATAGGCGCGATCGCCTCGAGCACCTTCTCGCGAGCCTCCACGCCGGCATTCTTCGGTGCCCCCTGCTGTGACCTATACGAGACCAGGTCGTCGAGAGGGTTGGCCGCGATGTTCGGCGAAAGGGCCTGGAGGGGTGGCTGTAACGACCGTGGCGAGAGCGGCTCCTTCGCAGGTATACTGTACTGGAACTTTGACTTCGTGCCGCGGAGGTTATGCACGTGCTGGAGGATCTCGAATACCGAGGGACGTTGTGCGCCATGTTCCTTCAGCATCGAGGCTGCGACGGCGTTAGGTCAAAACCGGACATGGCTGTTGCACAGGCGACACACCTATCAGGCTGATCATCTGAGCCGAGTACGCGGGGTATGGTGGGATCTTGTACTGCACGTTCAGAATCGCGAGAGGGCCATGCTCCTCGAAGGGAGTCGTGTAGTAGCACAGCTTGTAGAGAAGAACGCCTAACGCACGAACGTCACTCTCCCTCCGCCTCAATCAACACACAGTCGGGGAACGCACCTAACGCCCAGACGTCACTCTTCTCGTCGATAGGCCGGCGAAGGTGGACGTCAATCATCTCCGGTGCACGGTATTGCAGCGTCGTATGTCGATTGAGATCGGTTTCGAGCGCACGAAGCTCTGCGGTGTTCGAGGGCACCTTCTGCACGGGCGTCGCACTGCCAAAGTCGCACAGCTTGTACGACGTCGGCGACGCCTGGAGGATGTTCTCGACCTTCAAGTCGCGGTGCAGGATGGGCGGCTTGAGCGCGTGCATGGCAGCGAGGCCCTCGCAGACGTCGACAAAGATGGTGAGGATCTCGGCTTCGGTGAGCCGTTCGCGAAGGCGGCGGTTCATCATGTCGATGATGCCTCCGCCGGGACAGAACTCCATGAGGATGAAGACCTCGTACGTCCCGTTCGCCAGGCGATGCCAGGCGGCATCAATGAGGAAGACAATGTTGGGGTGGCCCTTGAGAATACGCTGTGTGCCGTCTGTTAGCGCAAAGAACGAGAAGCAAGTCGGATATTTGAGGGCATTGTGCGACAGGCCGCCGACACATGTGTGCCAGTCTGCGCAAGAGTAGTGGGCATGGCAATCCGCCGGTGAGCTCGATTCTTCACGCAGGTCATGAACCGATGGTGGTCCACCTTATTCAGAGTGTATCCAGTTGATACCCATACTCATGACCCCAATATGGTCACATCGGGTTACACAATCACAGAGGCCTCGTTCCACGGCCATTCTGGACATACTCAGGCCGCGGAGCGGTCAACAAGTAGGCAGGTAGATATTTTCTTATGCAGCAGTAGTGTGGACGTGCGACCGCACAGGTGACGACCTGGGTCGTGTTCCTGCTACAAAGCGACCAGGCCAGGCCGACGGTCCGTATGATTCCCCCGCTATCCTGCCAAGGCAGCACGTCCATAGCAGCGCGCAGTCTCTCAATGTTCTTCCTCCTTACCCCTTCTCCTTTGGGCAGGGGCGGGGGATCGTGACCTTGCGTCCGATACCTTGGCTTCTTCACGCGCGGTACCAACCCCCTCCAAATCTCATGGGGCTTTCAAGGAGCTAGTAACGGCATACAAGCTCAAAATAGTCTGAGTGAATGACCATGTAGAGGTAGCAAGTAAACCGTCTGGACGTGGCGGCGGCGGGTAACGCGCCCAGGTAGGAGAGAAGGCGCGGCGCGATGGGTCACTGAGCATGCGCGGACGGCCACCAACTACTGATTGCAGGGCCGGACATGTCTCGGGTACTCTGTCCGCCAGACCTCACATCCGTCCGCATGCTCTCGATTGCGACGAACGAACACTCACCATGATGTCGACCTCCTTCTTGACCTCCGAGAGCATAGCTTCGTTTGGGACCGCGATCCGCTTGAGGACATGGTGGGTGGTGTTATAGACAGGCTGGGCAGTCCTAACAAGATAGACGTGGGCGAAGCCGCCTGGAGGGGTGTCGGGTTGAGATGGCAGGGCGATGTAGCAACGACAGACCTTGGCTGAGGTAGCGCTCGACTATGACAGTGTACTTGTTAACGGTGATGGACTGGCCTGGTACGAGGGTGCCTTTGTTGGGCTGCGCAAAGGCCTGGGGGTATGCCTGCATCGCAGGCGTCGAGGGCCGTAGCCAGGGGAGGAGGAGGAAGAGGTGGCCGTAGTCGACCACAACCAGCGAACCTTGCCATCGCACCGCGCCCGGCAACTGCCGCCGTCCTCTGAGCGCTTGCTGCTATGGACGCGTCAATATGCGCAAACAACGCGAGGGAAGAGCACGTGGCTATCTATGACGCAGCCGTGCTTCCCTTCGCGGCCTGCTTGCTCTCTGACCACGACCACGACCATCCACGATGGACAGGCCACAGCACATCAACCTCCTCCACGTCCAGCCATCTGTGGCCAACCCCTTCTCTCGCCCGACGACCCCTGGCCACCATGATGCTCTCCAGATCGGCTTCTGCGGCCTCGGCGCGATGGGCTACCCCATGGCCTCCAACCTCGCTAAATGGCGCAAACAGCACGTACACCAACCCCTGCCTATACTCGTCTGGAACCGCACCAAGGCCAAGGCCGACGATCTCGCAAAGGAGCTTGGAGACGAGCTCATCACCGTCGCCGACTCGCTCGACCAGATCGCCACAGAGTGCGATATCATCATCACGAATCTCTCCAACGACGAAGTCGTACGGAACGTGTACAAGAAACTCGCAGAGGCTCTCCAGGTACGTTCGTCGTTTACATGAGGGTCGAGAGTCGTCGCTCAGTAAGCGTGGGCGCGTAGGAAGACAAGCCCACCAAGAACAAGATCCTTGTCGAGACGAGCACCATCTACCCCACACTTGCTGGTATGGCCCTTGCCCACTCGCACGATTGCTCATGGATTAACTGTGCTGCAGCGGAACTCGACACCCTTCTATCGAGCCTGCCCTCTACACACTTCATCACCTCACCTGTCTTCGGTGCCCCATCGGCAGCAGCAGCAGCCCACCTCTTGATCGTCATGTCCGGCGACTATCGCTCCAAGAAGGAGGTTGCACACATTCTTTGCCCCGCAGTGGGCAGGAAGGTCATCGATCTCGGTGGGAACGTCGAAAAAGGTGCGTTTCCTATCGCGTCCCCGCGCGTCATTGTGGCCTAACGTGTCCTCCGCGCATCGTCTAATCTTGGCAGCTCCGACATTCAAGCTTATCGGGAACGCTATGATTCTGGGCTCACTCGAGCTCATTGCCGAGGTCTTCACGCTGTCCGAGAAGGCCGGCATCGGTGCTCCTCTTGTCCACCAGTTCATCAAGGACATCATGCCCGCTCCGCCGTCAGTGTCATACCTAGCTCGCTAGAGGCTCGTTCTTATTCTAGCGCGCAACTCGCAGGTTGATAAATTATGGCGAGAAGATGCTCCACGACCAGTTCGACGGCAGCAAGGGCTTCGCGATCGACGGTGGTCTCAAAGATTCCGCGCACATACGCAGACTGGCCACCGAGATGGACACTCCCATGCCAGCGCTCGTAAGCTTTCGGCTGTGACTTGAAGTGTTTCTGTCTCATCACGCAATCTCTAGGATGCTGCCCACCACCACATGCTCACCGCGCGAGCCCTCCACGCGAACGCGGCCAGAGTCGGAAATGCGCGCTTCGACGTCCTCGACTGGAGTTCGCTCGTCGCAGGGACCCGTGTCGCCGCCGGCCTCGACGGCTTCGACAGCAGCAAGGTGCGTTCCCCCCTGTTGCACGAGTCCCGCATGCAGCGGCTGACCTTCTACACAGCACTCGAACAAGGTCATTCCCGAGAAGGATGACAGCTAAACACCGGTCGGTGGGGTGCATAGAAGGGCTCGGCGCTGGAGATGTGCAGAAGATCGTGTACCGCGAATGTATTTGTCTTGGGACTGTACGGATAGGTTTCTCGTGACGTCAAACGGTGCACTTGTTCTCCTGCCATTATCGCTGGAGTGATCGGCTCGCTGCACTCCAAGACCCGCTGCACTCCAAGACCCGCGGCCTTTTCACGTAGCAGGTCGTGGCTGCTGTCAGCGATAACCGTCGCAGGTCGCTGATCACTGCACAGATTCGTGTCCACCTGTTGCGGTTCTATTACGTTGCGCCCTGGTCCAGAGGAGGGGCGGGACCCTGACGAGCGCCGGTCAGTGCAGCACCGGCGACCTGCAGTGTTGCCAGAGCGTCGAGAGCGTGAGCTGCTCCCCTCCACCCGGCGTCCTCGCCGTGACCAAGCTGGATACTGACTCAGAATGTCTGGATGGATGGAACAGGCAAATTCCCTCGGGGGCACTCTCCTCCTCGGGCTCCTCGGCATCGTGGTGAACGACGCGAACGTCCTCCTCGGCGTGAACTGCTCCCCGCTCACGGCCATCGGCGTGGGCGGCGGCGGCGGGTGCTCCGCGAACGCTGTCTGCTGTTCGAACAACAGCGTGGTCGGTATCTGTTTATATTTGATACGCATGATGTCCGAGTTGACCCAAAGGTACTGTCGACGTCTGCGTTGCTTGCAGGGCGGCTTGGTCTCGGTGGGCTGCGTTCCGGTCTCTCTCTCTGAGATGCTGGAACGCTGCCAGAGAAACATGGGAATGTCATCGCAGACCATTTGAACGTCGGTTGAGATGTGTCGTTGCGGTTGCGGGAAGGTTTATGACTGCTCGTGTACAGTAAGTACTTGTTGTGGTTCCGATGAAGATCCAAATTATCGCAGGAGTTGGGCCGGAGCGTTCTGCCTACCAGATGCAAGAAACTCCGATGCTCACCTACTTATCCCGCCTTGATTGTCGTGAAGGTAGTCAGATTCGCCAACGATGCAGTGGCGATATCAACGAGCATTGTTATGCAGAGAGCAGCCGAACGGCTCAACTCAAGGACGTGAATGCGGCGTGCGCCGAGGAACGGCGGTGGTCAGAAGAGGGTTCTCTGATCTATGTGGTCCGTGGAATTGGCCGGCGCCTCAAAACGACGCACTGCTATGTAGAGAGCCTTCAGAAGAGTACTGGTGTCCATATGCGCGCAAAGGAATTGACATCACCCTACAACCAAGCCTCGACGGCCCCCGCAGGAACGGGAGGAGAACCAGAGCCGCTTCGCTCCCTATACTTCCGCATCGCCTCCTCCGCCTTCTTCTCCCTCCACTCGCACCCGTCCCTATACTCGCACGTCCTACATTCCATTCCGATGTCGACGGTCAGCGCGGATCGCATGAAGACAAGAACGAGGGGGGACGTACACGCAACGCCGAGTGAGCTCGACCTCGACGCCCTGCGGCGGCCTCTCGCCGTACCACCACGCAAGCACCCTCGTGAGGTACCCGTCCAGGAAGGCGTCGTCCAACTCAAACTCCTTCGTGCCGATGATCCTCGCTTCTGTCTCGAGCTCCGCTACCGTCATGTCCTCGTCCTCTGTGGACTCCTCAGCAGCAGGAGCGGGTGAGGACGGTGTGGTCTTCGGTAGCCCGTCTCCGGAGTGACCGTCGTCCACAGCGTCAGGTTTGTCCGTCGTAGTTTCTTCGGATCCCGCAGAGTCCTCAGTGCCCACCGGCTGAGGCGTACTGCCCTCGGACATCGACGAGCCTTCGACCTCTGCAGGCTCCTCCAACACCTCTTTCAGCGCAGGCACCTCGTCAACGCGAGACAGCAGAGACTCCTGCAGCGCCCACGCAAGCTCCGGGTCAGCCGCGAGGGCACCAGCAGCCGACGTCCCCTCCTCCTGGCCGCGGTCAGGCTCCTCCTGCGACCCCGCAGTCTCGAACGAAGACATCGCCGAGATGGGCGGCCCAAACGGATGCGTGAGGACATCCAGCTCCCCATCCGCGGCCTCCCCAGACTGCACCGAGTCCCTCAAGCTCTCGAAGATCGCCCGCGCGAGCTCGTCGTCTCCGCCCCGTCCGGGCTGCACGTCGCTGATGCTCGCCTGGATCGCGGCTGCAAGATCCTGCGCTTCCTTGTCGGAGAGAGACGCGGATGCTGGGTCCTTCTGCTTTCCTTTGCGACGACGTGTGGTGGGCTGGGCGCGGTAGACAAGCGTGAGCGTCCTGTCGATGCCTGCGACGTTCAACGCCTCGACGGCGTGTCGCCATGCTGCGGTAAGGTCGTCTAGACAGGACAGCCCAGAGAGGTAGGGGCTTTGGCAGGAGGAGTCGCCTGAGGAAGGAGACAGCCCGGCTTGCTCGATGAACGAGTCGGAAAACTTGCGATGTCGGTCTACTCCAGTACGTTCCCAAAATATTTCAAAGTCAAGTGGTTGTGAGCAGAAAATCGAGTGGTCGGCAGTGGCGAGGAGATTGCTCAGGAGTCGGTGGTAGAGCATCAGCTGGATGCGAGAAGCGTACGTGTCTTCGTCTGGGGGTAGGGAGGGTCGTATCCGCGTCTTGGTATCCGAAAGATGCAAGCTGTAACGCGTCGGGCCTGAAACGCAGTGCTCCTTGGTGTCCAGTATTGGCAGCGGACTCATGGCAGGAGGCGGAGTTGACAGGTCCACCGCCATCGCAGAATCGTCTCGATAGTCCTCTTTCGACGGTGTGCTGGGCGTGAAGAAGCTCGTGATCGATGGCTGATCAGGGTCAGCTTCTTGGCGGCTCTTCTTCGAGCCTGACTTCCTCGGAGTTCGAGAGGCGGAACGCTTGTTGGGACTGCTTCTTGAGGGGGCATGTTCGACAGAAGGTAATGGTTCTGGTGTCGATGTCGGTTCTGGTATTGATACTGGTGCCCGGACAATCTCGTCCTAGAAGGAATCAGTACTCGTCGGATTTACAACGTATATGCACATACTATGATCCCAGTGACGATCTGGTCATGAACCAGGCCGAATACGGGTACCTCTCGCTGATAGCAGATGATCTTAATGGGTAAAATAACACCGTATATAACTGGGTACGTACACAGCGTCCCTGTTCCAGTAACATCTGTAGCGACACGAGCAAATTGACGAGGCTACCGGGATAGTACATCAGACACATCAATGCTCGATTCAGTCCGCGAATATGCAGGACGTACCGTAAAGCCCAACGTTCCTCAGCGGTCTTGATGTCGACTGTAACCGCCTCTGGTTTGATTTCACGCTCAAGTACTTTGTGTACGGACTATGGCGGAGTGGTCAGATCTCACACGACTGTCCGCTTCTGTTCACGTACTCTCCCGCGCGTAACTGTACGGTCGTTCACCGCGGCCACTGGCTGGGCGACCGTGATCGTCTTCCCTTCGGCGGTTAGGAACGATTCCGGCCGGTCAGCGAGCTTCTTGTGGCGCTTCTGTCGCAAGCCGTAGTCGAACTGAACCTCACACCTATGCACCATGATGTGAGCGATGCCACCCGTCAGAGAATGCAACCACACTCACCATGACGGACTTGCAATGTCCGTCACAGATAACAGACGGTTCCAACTGCGGAACTGCTCGTACGGGCTGAGTTTAGGTTTGAGTTTGGCCGCGCGTCCCTTGCCACTGGAACCCTTCAGATACCGAGATGAAGAGGAGTCAGCTTTCGCAGCTCCCTCGACGGCAATCTGTATTCGAGGACCTCCGTTTCCGCCGCCGTGGCCTCCTCGTCCATTGCTTGGCTGGGCGCTTCCAGGTCCGGGTCCGCCGCTCGAGGATTCGGCGTGTACCGCAGGTGCTGCAGCTGGCTGTGGTGGAGGAGGCGTTGCGCGCGCCACGAGGACCATCGCGTCAATCTCCACAAAGTCGTCGGCCGTGAACTCGGAGAAATCATATTCGTCATATTCGTCAGGGGACCCCTGGGAGGTCGTCGGGTCGGGCGCAGCTACGGCGGGAGCTTGAGACTTGGGACTCAGGCTGGGCCCAGCTTCGGGTATAATGTCCCCTGCGAGGGCTCGTGCGGCGGCAGCGTCGATTGCTGCGAAGTCTTCGGGGTTCACGGGGAGGTAGAACGCGTCGTATTCGTCTTCAGACATGCTGCAGCACGTTTATGTGTAGTGAGTAATGTATAAGCTTAGCAAGTGATACAAATACTTGCAATGTCAGTAATGGTGTCGGTGGTTAGACCGAAGACCATCGTCGTTCAAGTTCAGCGGTCGGAGACACGAGACGCGTCGCGGCACCAAGCGCCGGCGGCACCAAAACTCATCATGTCATGTGATACTCTCCCTTTCAAGGACCTCTCGCGAGTCGCCATGCACGTCGAAACTCAAGCCCGCGCAACATCGTCTTTTCGGTGCCCTCCATGTCTCCGTATCTCTGCATCTAGCCCAGCTCGGACTTGTCTCTAATAGCCCTGGATGGCGGTGCGATAGTCCGGCAATTGGCAAGCTGATACTTACTACTTACTCTGAGGGACGAGGAGCTACAGGCTGGCAAGCGAGCCTCGCTGATACTCGCGCTCCCGGCCACCTTCCGTCCTCACCATAAATCCTCCAGGCATCATGCTAGCTCGGACCTCGGTGACGGTGCTCAGCATTGCCAAGGGACTGCCATGGCGGTCAGCAGTCTTCTGAGCCTCCGCCGGGATGATCGAACTCACCGCACCTGTGTTCGAAGCTATCGGCGAGCAAGTAATGCGGCTCTCGAATGCAGGTCGGCGGCTTTCTGGCTCAGGATGTGCGGCTCTGTCGTACTGACGGCTCTTCCGGATCCTCAGATCAGCAACCTACAAGCTGTTCTACCCGTTTCGTTGCGTCGATACTGCTTAGGTTCAAGGGGTGTGTCACTCATAGATGGTCATGATTGCGTCCGCCTCATGTACTCGTGCAGCGGTCTTTGCT
>WJSG01025347.1:0-10476 GCA_016618145.1 Sanghuangporus lonicericola | reverse complement strand
GGGGGCAGGGGCAGGGACGGGGGCAGGGTGCGTGGCGGGCGGGTGGTTGGGGGTGGCTTCGAGTCTGGTTAGGGTGGCCGGAGACGGGAAGGCCTAAAACCACGAGCACTCACCAGCCGCTGCACGAGTGACGCTCCTGGTTACACGGCGAGGGAACATCTTCAAGTTATTTGAGGGTGGTGTAGAGAGTAGGATGAGGCAAGTGGTCGCAGCTCGCAGAGCGTAGGATGGGATGGTGATGGTACGGAGGAAGGAGTTGAACAGAGCTAAGCGCGTCAGTGCTGACCGAAATGTGGGACAATAAGCTACGCGGGGCCACTGGGCCCATGCGTACAAAACCCACGGGCGCTTGAGACATATTAGTTCGCACCGGGTGTATCCGACATGCTGTGTATTGTTCTGCTCTGCAGACAAGGCGAAGCCAGGTCTAGTGTCATGGCAGCATGTGCGATTGCCACTGCATACTCGGTGGCAATCGCCAGCAGTACCGCTCTGGCCGGGCGGTGTTTGCAATCAGCAGACGGCACGACATAGCAAACCGACTCACCAGGCGCCTTGCACCTCACAGTGCACACAGGTGCACACATGCTCTGCTCTGTCGCATTTGCTTGTCGAGGAGGCCGACTGCATTGGCTATGGGAGTGAGGAGCCATGCTGAGGTACGTGCCTCAATGATGTTTCCACTATCCAGACGGGCTATGCACGACCATCCCCGCACGATGACTTACTGCGCAACTCGTGTTCTAGGGGTCGGATGCATGTATGGTGTGCCACTGTGCGTCTTGTTGCTCCCTTCCTTGCCACAAGGTCGTTGAAGAAGANTTGCTCCCTTCCTTGCCACAAGGTCGTTGAAGAAGATCTGAAAACACGAGCACTCTAGTGTCCTTGAGGAACAAGGGATGTCGATAAGTCTCGTTTGACAAGAACAAGGTTGCGGCGACACGTATCAGCACCGCCACAGAAGTTTCGTATGGATCGCCGAAGATCAAGCTTCAAGGCTTGCAAGGAAAGGGTTGACAGTTCCACATAGCTCTCGACTGGCAGCGAGTAGCCTGGTCAAGCGGCGGGGTTTATACAAGCAGTCGATAGTCAAGAGACGAGAGGAAGATCAATATCGTGGTATCTTCGGACGCGGCATCAGATGCCTGCCCTGAACTCTTAAGTGAAAGCTGGCATATAACCAAGTAAGTGCTGTCGGCAAAGCTAGATTTACTCATCTCACTCGTTGTTTCCGATAGCTCGAGTGTGATGAGACCAAAGTCCTATCATATCCGCTCCCATACGAATAAATACACTCGTGAGAGGTGCTGCATGCACGCCCAGTTGAAAACTCAATCAAGTAAGTACTTACTCTACAGTTGGCGCCTGTTGGCGGCTCCTCTCCTCCTCCTCTCACCATCGCCATCCGTCCTCAACCCTCCGCCACTTTGGTCTCACCATCGTGCTGGCCAATTTTTTCCGCGTGCCCTCCCGTGTTTCTGATACATTCTCTCCCCCGAAGGTCACGAACAGTACTTACTACTTGTCGGATTGTGGGCTGCCTAGGGGAGACAAGCGCTCTCCAGGTTCCTCGGGAGGGGCCCACGAGACGTCACGATAAGATATCGTAACTCCGGTCCCAGAAGATCTCGCGGAGAGGCACCCGAGAAACAACGACGACACCTCGAGGGCATCACAAGAGAGAGCGAGAGCGTCTCGCGGCACCCACGAGATGAAGAAGCGCGCATAAAGACGAGTCTGAATTCGCAGAACGCCTCCGGGTCCCATCGGGTCTCCAAGCTAGCAAGCCTGGCCCACGACGCTACGTAGCGGCTTGCAATAGCACGATGTGTCCGAACGTTATCTTGATTCACTTGCGAAGTATGTCTGATCACTTCGGTGCAGGGTCCGTGTACCCTAGAGAGCTCCCGTTCTCACTAGCGCAACAGATACTCCTCCGAGTCGACGTACCGATACAAGTAAATCCCCCAGCGGACCCGGCGCAACTTGAAGAAGTACCTGTACCATGCCGGTAATCATCCCCATTTGGAATCAACAGACCAGCCAGCGACAAAGCTCAGCCAAAGCAATCGCCGCTATCGAAAGACAACCTGCCGGTGCGCGATCCCAGCGAGGACAGCAAGTGATACCACGTCATACGCAAGATTAAGTACTGGAGACATGTCAAGAGACGGTGGCAGCGGAGCCCCGATTATGGTGGTATCTGGAAGAGTTCAGTGAGTCTGAGGACCTGACGAAAGGGTACGTTTATGCTGTAGCTGCGGCCTGGACTTTGGAATGTATGAAGTAATCGACGAGCTCGAGGAACGGTGAGCATAAGGCGAAATTGCAGACGCCCGATTCGCGCAGCACTCCTCGCGCCCCCCCTCCGAGACGCTACGACCAGATCTAAGCCCACCATCCACTAGCTCGTCTCGCTGGACGCCTACAAGGCTCTACTATACGGTCTTAGACCTACTACGAGACTTCGCGAGACCTTGTAGGCCGCCTGCGAGCTGAACTCGTGACGTCTCGCAGCCCCCATGCGAGAGAGATATGAAACCAAGTTGGAAGCGACTGGAGAAGGCCCTCACGGCTTAAGATGACAGTGGTAGCATCTTTTAAGACAGGTAGTATCGTCACCATACCCTCCGAGCGAGTAGTACGGAATCTCACTCATCTGCTCGCTGCTAGATTGAACAAGTAATCATGGTTACCCCCGTCTTTTGGTGAGCATTGGCCAAGATGAGTGCAGCTTTGTGCGTGAGGACAACCCATCGGAAATCTGCGACTTAGCAGCATGCACGCTCTGCGGAGACGTCGCCGATTTGCCTGCCGCATGAGCTGCTCGCGGCAATTCCCCGCAGTTCCTTTGTTGCACGCCACCCATGTAGCTATATCAGAGGGGCTGCGACGTCGCTGGGAGCTCATCCCTTTCCTTCCTACTTTTACCTCCTCCCTCCCCAATCCACCTCTACTCCATCATGCTCCTCACCGAGGTCGTCGTGGTCGGCTTGGCCCTGGTCGTTCTTACGATCTTCACTTTCACGTAAGTGTGCACTGCTCGAAGCATTGGACCGAGTCGCTGACTACAGACAAAGGCCTATTTGGAGCAACCTGTTCCGCAATGTGTCCTGGCAGTCGATCTCTCCGCCTGATTGGCGCGAGGATGCAGACGAACGTGAGTGAATTTTGATCTTCATACGCGTTGCTGGTTCACGCGCGCATATCAGCGCCACTCACG
Organism: Sanghuangporus lonicericola; assembly: GCA_016618145.1. Classification (NCBI taxonomy): domain Eukaryota; kingdom Fungi; phylum Basidiomycota; class Agaricomycetes; order Hymenochaetales; family Hymenochaetaceae; genus Sanghuangporus; species Sanghuangporus lonicericola. The sequence continues at coordinate 7,253 of WJSG01025347.1, read as the reverse complement.
CCGTCTGCGTTTGGCCCTCGCCCCGATACTTCGTTCCCGGTCTTCGACAAGACCCCGGGGGACGATCCATTCGTGCGAGATGAGTTCATCAAGGGTATGTCACACTTTTCCTGGTTCACGCAGATCCTCGCTGACAATGTCCTAGCCCTGGTCGACCTCGCCCGCCGCGAGCTAAGCCCTGTCCAGGCCCAACGCTACCATGCGTCGATACTCGGAATGGCGCTGGGTAAGTCGTGTATCTTTCCCCTCCGCTCTGCGACTAACACCGTCGTGATCCCAGACAAAGATTCTCTTGACGATGCGATGGTGCCACAACATGAGAGCCGCCGTCCGACCCCACCGTCGTCGTCGGGTCAAGGCCCCGCTCCTCCCAGTCCTCCTGCACCCGTCTCGACATCCCAGCCCCTCACTCGGCACAAGGCGTTCTTGGGAGCATGGGACCCAGACACGTTTTTCCATCCCATCTGGTGGCTATACCCGCGCGACGAGTCCACGTCCTCGTCCGGTCCAGCCCTGGAAGCATGGATGCGCAGCGTTCGGATCGTCAAGCGCAACTACAGGGCGACCACCCCGGAGCTCGTTGGCGTCGAAGCGAGCTGGCGCAAACGCTTTCGCTCCACCTTTAAAGGCTTCGACATCCTGCCGCCTGGAGAGGACTCCAGTCAGTCGACGAGGTGGCCGAACGCCAACTTTTGAGCGGCGAAGTCATGGTCCGCGCTCATCTCGTTGAGTCAGCTCGTCGCGACCGCACTCCTTCCTCCCACCACCGCTCGACCATCGTTCAGCCGCAGCTGGCCGAGGCTCCAGACGTAGTTCTGAACGACATGTCAGTCATGTCACCCTGTCTCATCGTCTGTCCGCATCGTTGTATCCTCCTTTCTCTCCACCATGGACCCTTCCATATTTGTTCCATATCACCTAATCTCTCTCTCGGACGTGTCTTTCCTTTCCTACACTACACACACACTTAGTCATCCCTTTATTATGTGTACCATCTCCTCGTATACGATATCATTCCCGTCAATGACATATGGCTTGCTCTGAATCCACTCGAGCTGTCTGTGCGCTGGGGAGTGGATCGTAAGGCGACGGCCTGGTAGGCGCTTCCTTGTTCTTGACCGCCACGAACGTCGATCCCCGGGTTTCTCTCAAGCTTCGTCCTCGTCGCTCAGCATGTCCCTCCTAGTCCTATCGGCGCGCGACACCTTCGAGGCGACCACGCGGTTCAGCCCGGACGAGCTCGCCGGCCTCATGGCTGGGGTCTTTGCGCAGCTCTCATCGTCCGACCCCGGGATCGTCCAGCCGCACCGGACTGCCATATCGACGGAGAACCATACCGCACTCTTCATGCCGTCGCGCATCGCGTCTTCGGGGACGACGATGAAGGTCGTGTCTGTGCCTACTGCGGGTGCGCCGGAGGACGTGAGGGCGAGGGGGCTCCCGGCGAGTACGATCGTGATGGATGAGCATGGAGGTCATGTCAGGGCCATCGTGAACGCGAGGCTGTTGACTGCGTTGCGGAACGCTGCTGGTGAGTCGTTGTTCGAGAGGTCAAGAGGATCCGCAGGATTGGACGCGGTTGGTGGGACACGGGTGGTCCGCGAGTAGGCACGCTTGCCAGCCTTGAGCTCCTCGTCCCTCAGAGTACGCCGAGTCCTGTTCCTCGTTCTCTCTATACCTGCTCATGTGTACTGAGGCGAGCGAGGTTGGAAATGACCGATGGGCGAACCAGCGGGAGTCCTCTCATCGTGCGGACTTGCACGTTCACCACTGTCGTAGCTGCACTGCTGCAGCCTGCAGGGCATCTGCAATACCATAATTCTGCAGGGAGTTGTCAACGAAGCTCTCTTATGTATCTGTTTCTTTCGCCATAGGCTCCCTGCTCTCTGCCCGCGTGCTACTTCCCTCCAATGCAAATCCGACCAGTATCGTTGCGATAGGAGCGGGCGCACAGATCCAAGCTCACGTCTCGCTCTTCCTGACCGCATACTCGTCCATCCAGACCTGCGCCATCTTCAACCGGTCGAAGAACGCGCGACTGCAAGCGCTATGCGATCGCGTACGCGAAGACTTCCCTACCGTGCAGATATCGGCTGGCACACTATCTCCTTCCGATGACCACGAGGGCCCGACTCTTCGGCAAAGCATCGGACAGGCCAGCATCATCGTCACTGCGACGTCGTCCACAGAGCCGCTCTTTCCGTCTGAATACGTGCGGGCGGGCACACACCTCTGTCTCATTGGATCATATAAGCCCGAGATGTCAGTCCGCTGTGCCAAGTTTTCCGGTCGTTCACCACTCACATCTGGATCGCGCAGGCATGAGATTGACACCGACCTGGTAAGACGTGCGGGCAAAATAGTCGTCGACCAGAAGTCGGCTTGCTTGGTAGGTCGTGACATCCGCTCATCAATATTCTTTCTGTTATTGACGTCGTTGTGCTGCCAGACTGAGGCCGGGGAGCTCATCTCCGCAGGTTGCACGGACTCTGACTTGGTCGAGATCGGGGAACTGCTGGGCATCGAGGGGCCGTCTTGGACCCCGCGTGCAGGCCTCGTCCAAGATGTCCGACAGAGCGGCGACATCACGATCTTCAAGTCGGTCGGCGTCGGCGTGCAGGACGTCGCGATCGCGTGTGCTGTCGTCGAGCGTGCGATGAAGGATGGAATTGGCAGGCGGATCGAGGACTACGACGAGGAGTTGTGAGTAGCGAAGTGGTGAATGGCCTCTTTACCGTTGAGTGTTCCCCTGCTGACTTGAACTGCCGCAGACTCGGAAGTGTGATGTACACAGACAGGTCGGGAATCGAGACGTCACTGGCGATGCCGGCGTTCCCTTCTTGCGTGCGCGACTCTGTACGCTTCGCGTCGGCATGCATTGAACGCCAGCTTGTGTGTCGCGACATTTTCAATTTGGCTCGCACAGATACACCTCAATGCGCCTCGGAGATGAGCACTCAGACTGCATCCCCATTTCCTCGTTTCTCCTCCCTAGCGCCCCAAGACCATGTCAAGGACATGCACGCACATGTTCCCACCGAAGCCCAAGTGGGACGTCGACCAGATCCCTGACCTCTCCGGGAAGATCATGGTCGTCACAGGCGGGAATACAGGCATCGGCAAAGAGACGGTCAAGGTTAGAGGGCACAACCTCATGTTCCTCCATGCCCCCTACTAACGCTCTTACAGGCCCTGCTGATCCACAACGCGACTGTGTACACAGCAGGACGCAAGCCGCAGAAGGTGCAGGAAGCAATCGACGATCTTGTAGGGGAGACAGGCAAGGCAGCGTTCTTCTTGCAGCGAGCTCGATCAAGAACGCCGTGTCAGAGTTCCTCAGTTTTGTGCTCGAGTCATGTGGGGTAAGTTATTCAAGGTCTCATCACATCGGTGCAGGTCAGAACGACGCCTCGACGTCCTCTTCAATAGCGCGGGTCTGATGTACCCCGCGGTCGATCTCGTCACAAAGGACGGATACGATATGCAGTTCGGCACGAATGTGATCGGTGAGTGGTTGCCCAATGGACCTAATCCTGCCCGCGTCCGCACTCTCATTCCCCGCACGCATACGCAGGGCACTTCTACCTGACCAAGCTACTACTGCCGCTCATGATTGCGTCTGCGAACACATCTCCTGACGGCAAAGCACGCGTTATCAACACGTCCTCCGTGGGACACTCCTTCGTCTCCGGAATCGACTTCGACACCATCCGCGATGGCCCAAAGCGCATCAAGGCCGGCACGATGAAGCTTCACTCGCAGAGCAAGTCTGTGGGTGCTGGGATCCTCGCCGATGGTGCCTGCCTTCATTAACGGGCTTCCGCTCGGTCCGCAGGCGAACGTGGTGTTATCGAATGAGCTGCACAGGCGATACGCGGAGCAGGGCATAGTCTCCGTCTCACTTCACCCGGGGAACCATGAGACCGACCTGCAGAGTCACATCTCGAAGATCGAGGCTGCACTAACGGTACGTCCACTCCGATGGAACCGTCACATATGATTTTGCCTGAGCGTCCCGTACGGCTGTCCCCTCAGAACTTCACGCTGTATCCTGCACCGATGGGCGCGCTCACTCAACTGTACGCCGGGACCATGCCGGAGGGTGCCAATCTGGGAGGACAGGTGCGTGTCTCGTGCTCGTTTACCCCGGATCCGTGCCGCATGGCTTACACGTGCATACGCACGCCAGTACCTGATACCGTGGGCGAGGGTTGGGAAGGCAAAGAAGGACACGGCCGATCCCGATGTTGGTCGTAAGTTGTGGGAATGGCTCGAGAACGCAACGAGAACGAGGTGAACGGCAATTGGTACCGGTCGCATGCATTGTCGGTGCGCTTCAATGTCGAGCATTCTCCAGAACCGCTGTCCTTTGTCAATTTTCAACCGGCATCGGTTCATCTCCGTGTCATGGCACGATTCGATCCTTTGGCGGAGAGTCAATGCAGCACACCCGCTCCCGACAACTGTCTCTATTCTTGCATGTTGAAAGGGGACGCTCCGGTGAGTGTAGCTTTCAGACTGCGGAGTGATAATATACCCGAAGGCGCGGCCTGCGTGCACAACCGCGATGGCTATCGCGTTCGTCGTCCGACGCCTTCAAATCTCCATCTTAGGTCAAATTGACACTCCTCCTCCTTCCATCATGTGCGGCAGGTCCCCGCTGCGCACAGCAGGAGGCTGCCTCCCGGGACGAGGGCTGTTCATGGAACGACGATTTCCCCGTGCCATGTCAAGTCTGATTGGCTTTAGACGACTGATCGCGGTTTCATGGAGAAGTCGCATGGGACAATGCACCGGGGTGACAACGTTTCGTTTTCCAAACTCGCGATTCAGGCTGATCCAGGATGGGCGTCACTAGCTGTGCGTGCATTCCCCCGTCTATGTTTGGATCGCAAGCATCGAGTATTCACCCAGAATCAGGATAACACATGCTTCATATCGTATGTGCAGGATCGAGGGCCGAGTCGCAATTTACCAGTGAGCGAGCCTTGTGAGCGAGACAATCGCTGCCATGGGTGGCAGGCTGACAGGCGCATTTCCCGGTCACAAAGCAGCGCCCCTGTGTCTGGCCAGCCGCATTGTCGTGCGTGTCGCCGTCGTATATTCTCAAAGCGGCCCAGGGATAGGATATAATGGCGCGTTCGTGGGGCAGACTGTCCTCACATCCACAGCCCACCGACTCCATTCACTCTCTCCTTCCGAGTCAACTTCGTCTGCTCTTGACGAGCAAGTCCCCTCGCGCCACTCTCTTTCAAATCACTGTTATATCTCCAGAGTGCTATCAACATGCGCTCCGCAACGATCATTGCCGCTTCTCTTCTAGCGTTCGTCCCGAACGTCGTTGGCCACGGCTACCTTCGCAGTGTCGCCATCGACGGCCAGACCTACCAGGGCAACGTCCCGAATAACCCTTCCGGTTAGTCGTACGGTCACTTGCAACACATTCGATCGGATTGCTGACGAGTCCACTTGCAATGCACAGGTGACAGCCCTATCCGCCTCATCGACAGCGTCGAGCCTGTTAAGGGCGCTTCGAACCCGAACCTCTCGTGTGGTCAGAACGCGCAGATTGCTGCCCTCGTCGCCTCCGCCAACCCTGGCAGCGAAGTGACCTTCGCATGGGCTTCCGGGAACGGCGGCAACGTGAGGTTTCCGTCTTGCTCCGCACGATCGTATCACTCACGCACTGATCACAGTGGCCACACAACACTGGCCCGATGCTGACGTACATGGCATCCTGCGGGGACACGACGTGCGACAAGTTTGATGCTTCGAACGCGCAGTGGTTCAAGGTCGACGAAGTCGGCAAGAAGAGCGACGGCTCTACCTGGGTCCAGCAGGACATCAGTACGTTCCCCTATGTACAGGGCGTCACAGAGTACTGATAACTTGCATGCTATCCAGTGAACGGCGGAACGTACTCGTTCAACCTCCCGAACGACATCCAGGGTGGCGACTATCTCATCCGGCATGAGGTGCGTACACAGATCGCCGTACGGACTCAGTGAGCACATGGGACTGACTCCCGCTGTCATGCACAGATCATCGCTCTGCAGTTGGCCATGTCCGACGGCGGCGCCGAGTTCTACCCGTCCTGCACGCAGGTCCGCATCAGCGGCAACGGCGACGGCGCACCGAACGCTACCGTGACCTTCCCCGGCGCGTACTCGGACACCGAGCCCGGTATCCTCACTCCCGATGTACGTCTGCCCTCTTATCCCGCCCTCTACTTCTCCTCAACTCACTCACTCTGTTCATAGGTCTACAACCCGGGCTTCACTTACACCTTCCCCGGCCCCGCCATCGCCTCCTTCGTCGCGGCAGGATCCTCCAGTGGGAGCGGGAACAACGCCTCAACGAACAGCACCTCGTCCGCTGCCCCATCCGCGACGGCGTCCTCTGCGGCGCCCTCAAGCTCGTCGACCAGCGGCTCCGGGAGCTGCTACGACGTGAACGGCAACTACGCTCGTGAGGAGTTCCGCCCACGCCGCCTGAGTCGCGTTATGCGCAACCTCAACTAGGCCATAACATATGTGTGCTTCCACGATGGTTGCCTCGAGGGCACGGGCCGGATCACTCGTAACGGATTTATGGGTCAGCAGGCAGACTGACGATAACATTATCGCTGTATCCTTATTTGCTTCACCATGACGGGATGTATCAATATATGTAATGCAAGACGCGTACCTCGGAGACACCCTTGCACGTCCGCCTCAAGATCTACCAACCAGTGCCTACTGAACAGCGGCTGTACTCCACCGACGTCGCCCAAAGACTTAGACACCCGGCCGTAAATAATCACCCAGATTTGATGAGATCGCACCGCGCTGCCACCAAAAGAATAAGGGTGCAGGGTCCAGCACTTGTGTTCCATCCTCGCAAGTCAGGAGGAAGAGGACTCGTGAGCATGGCCACCGTCTAGATCTACGACTCTACGCGGAAATGACTCTCATTCCACTTCTCGCGACTATGTACACGTACAAGTAAGTAACACGGATGGCGAGAGCACCGGGACAAAATCATTGGACCCATCAAAACTCCGATACGGGGAATCGAACCCCGAGCTACCGCGTGAAAGGCGGTAATGTTAGCCGTTACACCATATCGGACATGTGTATGTGAATGTAAAGACGTCTCTATCGTGGTTATAAAACGGCACGTGAATAGTGGTCTAGCGCTCGCACGCGATCCGGGAAACGCGGGAAGGAAATCACGGGGCTCTGATTGGTTTCGGCCGCAACCGGAGTTTCGGG
>WJSG01025339.1:0-11676 GCA_016618145.1 Sanghuangporus lonicericola | reverse complement strand
CCGCGCGAAAGAGCGCAGATGATGCTGCACTCCACCATCCAAGCGTCGGTCGAGAGGCTGTTGGATTGGCATCTGGTGAGTACAAGCCGTGGTCGCAGTCCTTCTAGGTTCGCTTCTGACGCGCCGAGTCTTCTCAGGACGGAAATTCGTATCATGGATTAGATCGGACTCGCGACGCTTTGCTTCGCTTATATTTATCCGCTACTGTAAACTGGACCCGCACTATATGATTCGAAACGGCAGACGAAGGTCGGAGACTTAGTTTGACAGAACGTATGCTGAGCCTTATCGCGCAGAGGTCACCTGAATGCGATACCAGCTCTGCTCATGCGTCTGCTACCACTCACCATGGCGATATTGCCCGCAATCGTTCCTGTGGGGTGGGCCACACCGATGTCTGGCTACTGACTACTACCCCACGGTGCTAGATAATGTGCAACAGCCATACTGACGGCTACTGACGGTCAGGCCATCCCGGCTGCCTCGCCGCACTAGTCGCACTAGGAGGGTGGTTTGCTCGGAGCGAACTCCGACGTTCTGGCGCGCATCCGAACCACGGATCACACAGCGAGGCCTGCCACTCCTGTGAGTCCTGTCTGCTCTCAATTGCGTGCATGACGGCATCGCAGGCGTATCTCTTGCGCGGCGAGAACCAAGGCAGGACCACGACTGGAACGCCGCCGAGTCGGATGTGACGTCCGCTCTCGACATGGGCTTCCGGCAGCTTCGGATTTACTTCGACGCATGGCATGCTTCTGCATTTATGGTACGTCTTCTCAACGCCCGCGTCCCGCGTGGTCGGATGGACCGCAGCTCCGTTCTGGGATGGGCATCTTCCGACGCGGGGTTCTGTTGAGCTGAGTACCGAACGTCGTGGCGGTCGTTCGTGGCAGGGTGCCCATCTCCGAGAAGTCGGCTTTTATCCGAGCCCGCTCTTCGTCGGGGCATGCTATCGCAGGCATTGGAGCGCTGCAGGGTCGTGCGCGCTTCGGACGGGCAACGTGTACGTCTGGTGCACGGTAGCTCTATCACACTGCCATACACGGGGTGTGCAGATCAGAGTTCGTGGAGTTTGGTAAGTGTACGGTATGCTGCGCTTCGCGCGATGTCCCGCCGCGGAGTCTTGCAATCATAGTCCGGCAACCATGTGCTCGCGCCCGTGAAGGTTAACTTTGCTCGTACTGCTGCCTGCGGTCGTTGTCGAAGAGCAATGTACGAACTCTAGGTCCGTTTCATCATCGATCGTGGAGACGTAGAAACTGCCAACGTCTCTCCTCACTTCCAGGCCGAGGCATGGCAGGCAGCAATCGGTCCGGTGCATTTGCCAGGCGTTGTCCAGCCTACATCGTCTGATTGCGACTGACTGGATCCGCAAGAAGGTTAACGTTGACTCGGTGCATATTGAGGTTTTCACCCCAGTTCTTGACGCCCCGGACATCGTGCCCTCGTACGTATAATCCAGGCGGTTACTGGAAATTGGCCGACGCCGTAGAATATCGAGTCTCAGTAGAGACCATGATAAATCCAAGATAACAGTCATAAAGCTAACATGATACAGCAAGCAACTAGACGATATACACTATATAGCACTGGCTGGTCTGCTAGCCGAAGCAACGGAGCAATGTACAATAGCTGTATGTGCAACAAACAAGAAGGGACCAGCTGAGCGTATCCACAGCACTTTCAAGCACGCCAAGCATCAAGGGTACTCTGGGATGAGTTCGCGCCATCTTGAGTTCCATCTTGCCTCTGGAGCCCAAACAACTCGACAAGCTCTGCCGTGCCAGTGAGCAGACCGATGATGCGGCAGACATCCTGTCTATGAACTCACCTTGCAGACGAGCTTCCTTCTTCTGACGCTGAGTCTCCGTGCTCTTGATGCCGGAGAACGCCTGCAGAGCGCAGACGTTAGTCCACATATACTGCAACCAATCTGCATGGGTGCTCACCTCGGTGATGAGCTTCTTTTTCTTCTCTTGGATCTCGATGACCTATAGCGATGATGAGAACAGAAGGATAGGAAAACGTCGCTGCTACGCAGTCTTACCTTCGATTCGACTGTGTTCTCGGCAATCATTTGGTAGACATGCACAGGCTTCTTCTGGCCAATACTGCATGCAAGACGGTCAATGCATGCTAGCGTTGCTATCACCTGAACAGGACTTACCGGTTGCAACGGTCAATAGCTTGCGATTCGATGCCCTCCTGCCACCATCTGACGTTTCGACTAAGCCCACGAACAATCATATGAGACGCAGATGTGCTTACGGATCCATCCTGGACAACGGAAGCGTGATTAGAATAACAGACAAGATAACAGCGCACTTCACTCACAGATAGACATTGTTCGCGACAGTCAGGTTCAGCCCCAATGCGCCAGCCTTCAGTGAGATGAGCATGACGCGGGGGTTGACCCCATCGAACTGAGAACCGTCGAGCGCAGGGGTGCTGGGCATGTCGACCCTCTTCTTGGCCTTGGGCTTTGACTTCGCCTTACCCTTACCCTTCTTCGACTGAGTGCGGAAGGGCGTGTCGTCATCCTCGTCGTCAATGAAGTCATCGTCATCATCCTGATCATCGTCGTCCATGACGAAGTCGTCGTCCTTGTCCTTGTCGTCGTTAAATATGTCGTCAATGACTGTAGACTGGGTAGCGCGGCCGCGACGACGGGACGATCGCTGCGATGAGGCGGGCACTGTGGGTTGACTAGATGGCGGCGCTGTAGCTTGGCTCAACGATGGGGGAGCAGCTTGACTGAGGGAGGGCCCAGTTGAATCGGCCTCGATTGGGACGGAGAAGCGGGCGATGGTCTCCTGCCGACGACGAGCAGACATCTTGCCATCGAAGCGAACATACGGAATGCTGTAAGATCATAGTCAGCAACAAAATTGCGGTAGCGAGATACCCCAACATACCCTTCCTTGTCTAGCGTCTCCGCAATCTACTCATTCGGGTGAGCTCATGCGACAGATTCGAGAATGACAGTGTGTCCGTGTACTGACCTTGTCCAAGAAGGAAGTGAACTGAGAAAACACGAGTGATTTGTCGGTTTCCGGAGTGAGCCTCAAGAGCGTGACAAGCTGATCGATCTTGGCCGAGGAGCCAGTCCGAAGGTCACTATCATCCTCTTCCGTCCCATCGTCGTCGAATCGTATGGGAGCTTGTGTCAGATCTGTTGGAGCGGGAGGTTCCACCAACTGTGGAAGTCCCAAGGGACGTCGATCCTATTCGACAGGGTCAGAGACGTCCAAGAGTTGAAGACGCAGTACTCTACTCACCATAGGGCACTTAGGATCGCGAGCGAGAACCTCCGTGATGCTGCACACAGTCAGGACTCTGACTATCGCGCATACACGAGGTGGACTTACCAAGGCAGACAGAACATATGTCCGCAGAACGTGATGCGAGGCTCATCCAGGACGCTGAAGCAAATAGGGCACTCCTCGCAGTCCTCGATGGCTTGAGCAAGGATATTCTGCAGACGGATCTTGTCTTGTGTAGTGATCTGGGCCGGTGCCGGGGCTCCCTCCTCGTTCTGATCAGCAGATTGCAATTGTTCTAGATAGTTGGGAGGAAGCAGCCCAGGGTGAAGAGCTAGCTGACGCATCCGAGTGAGCAAACTGAGAACATTAGATTGAACCTGAGGAATGGTCAGCAATGAGCCCGCTGTTCAGGAAATGAGCACATACAGCAGCAGCGTTGATAGAGCCGTGTTGCTGTATGAGATTTCCGACGCGCTCCTTGGAGAGTTGTTCCACTGCGTCGTACAGCTCCTATTGTGCATCAGAGACGATTCGACAGCAGATAGAGCGGGGCGTACCCTCGCTTGTGGCGCCAACGTGACTGGCACAATCGTTACATCCACCTAAGTAGAGATTGTGAGTGACAGTGGCACACATTGAAGTTGAAATAACTACAGGTGGTAAAGGCACGAGAACATTGCCTTGCTTGTCTTGCATCTACAGGTGAGTGTGTCAGCGATGACACGGCGGAGACAGGAAAGCTCTGCTCGCCTCTTTGGTACGCCGGATACAGATGTGGCTCATCAACGCCTGCAACGTCATTCAGAACGGCGGGTGTGCCAATGCATGGGCAAGACGCACCCGTAGAAGTTCGGCGCCGGCAGGGTTACCGTCCTTGAGCGGGCGCAGGACCATACGCTTGTAGAAGTCTTCGCTGTCCAAAGGGTGACAGATCCTCAAGAAGGTGAGGATAGAGCCCAGATCCTTGACTATGGTGTCAGCATTCTGAAAGTTCTGTTGTGCAATGCAGTACCTTCGGCGAGTTTATCTGATGAAGAAGGTTATTCGTCAGTGATGGTGGTATATAGAAGCCGAACACTCACGATCGGAGTACCAGACAACACCCAACGACGCTGAGCAGTGAGGGCGCAGACCGCCTTTGCCATCTTCGTCCTGGGGTTCCGAATGTTATGACCCTCGTCAAGGATTATACGCTGTTTGCGGCAATTTGCTGTGAGATATTGTCAACCGGGCAGGATGAATATCTTGTACCTTCCATGCCACGTCGAACAGGCCCTTATCCATCTTCTGCTTCTTCGCGGCGGGTGGGCCACCTGTCCCGGGCGAGCTCGAGGTATGCTCCCCTGCGACCGTCTGGTACGTAGTAATCACGATGTCGTATCTCTTCAGCTCCGCCGGAGTCATGTCTCGGTTTTTCCCATAATAAACGCAGTAACTGAGTGCACCAGGCTTGACATGGTCCTCGATTTGCTTCTCCCAATTGGACATGACGGAGAGAGGAACGACTGCAGAAGGTTCAGCGTGTCTATGAGACGATACCCCGGCACAGAAGGGCGGGGCGACGTACCGATAAGAGTCGAGTTAGAGTGATCGAGCGGTGTATCAGACTTGGTAGCCAAGATCAACGCGAGCATGGTCAAGGTCTTCCCTAGACCCATACTATCGGCACACAGGGCTCCTCGTCCGAGCACGGGCGCCGCTTCCTGCGGCGTCTTGGTAGCGACTACAGAGCTCGGTCAACGGCATACCTTGCTATCATGGAGCCTCTCCTTACTGTTGTAATAGTATGGCTGTACAAACCAACCAAATCAGCAATGTTTCGAGAGCAGTCGAGCCGCATAAATGCTACCTTCGTTCCTACGCGATATTGCCAGAACTGAACAGGTTTGTCGCTCTCTTGCTTGGGTAAGACGGGGTACTCGCGTTCAACACACCACTGAAGGGCTTGGCTCTGCACGCACAGGGTCAGGAGCATGCATGTACCCGTTTCGTGGCATACAAACCTGATGCTTGAGCAAGTTGACCGTGAGCTCCCCAGTTGCGATGCTGGGAGGGTTCGGGTGCACGGGTAAACCAAGAACATCGTCGACGGAACATAAGGTATCCAATAGCGAAGCCCGTCGACCCTCATCGTTGACTTTCTCCAAGTTGTCGAGGATTTGCTTCAGCTCCTGCGCCTTAGCAAACTGTTCCTGCTGCTTCCGCGCTGCTTCCTGCTGCTTCCGTATGGCTTCCTGCTGCGCGGCCGCGTTACCAGCTTGCCGTTGTTTGGTCGGTACAGGAGTCGGCTTGTACGCCTGAGAGTATGAAGGGACAGGTGCGGGCGTGGCTCGGGGTGCGGGCGCGCCAGGTACAGCGTGGACACCGTTAGCAGTGGGCTTCTTGAAACCGCGCTGCCCCGGAGTAGCCCAAATCAGCTTCGGCTCCAAGATTNCCCGGAGTAGCCCAAATCAGCTTCGGCTCCAAGATTTCGCGCTTGTCTGCTGGACCGTAAATCTTCAAGGTCCTGCGCAGAGGTTAGAATCGTACAGAGAAACGACAGGATATTGGCTCACATGCTGAGCGAGAACGCATGGCTGCCGCCCACTTGGACAAGGTCAGAGAAGCACTTCACATTAGGAGCGGAACGAGTCTTACGGTTGCCTTCATGCATGACCCCTTCAACTGTAATCAAGCCGCTGTCTATGAGAGGCGCAAGCTTCGCGGCAACGTTACGTGGTATGTGGCCAACCTGTATCCCATGATTGTAGAAATGTCGGAGAGTATAGTGGCTAGTCGACGCACCTGCGTGCCTCCAATGTTCTTCACTTGTATGGCATTCCTATACCAACGATGAGTCCAACATTTACATGCTGCTACGAACAGTGTAGACTACATACCTATCGAACTGATTGTGCGGTTGGCGCGCAAGTATCACCTCCTCTCCGGGTCCAACCAGGCCTTGTGATAATCCCGTCAACAAACCTGACAGCGTTCCTCATGTGCCAGTGACTACACGCTGGATACACGTAGAACAATGGCCAGAAATGACTAACATGACGCTCGGTAGCACCAATCTTTGAGATCAGCTCATCATGTTTGGCTATTGCTCACCGTATATCTAGCATGTGTCGACTCGATATGGCGATACCTCCGGTGTGAGAGCACGTACCCTTATAGTATTGCACGCCGACTATCGCTGTCTTCATCATGACGTACAGTTCGTCCTTGCTCTCCTCCTCAGGTACATCTTCTTCAGGCTCCTCGATGGTTTGTGTGATCTGGGACAGCGGCGGGCCTGAGATGCGTCGCAGTGGCTGAGATGAGCTAGGTTGGGAAGAGCTCGGCTGGGAAGAGCTCGGTGGCGTGTTCTGGGAAGCGTTCAGCGACGCTTCATATTGGAGCCTACGCTTCTTCTGACTCGGGCCAGCGGTCGACAGAGCAGGATCCTTCGCTGTAGCGGGAATATCGGCGGAGTCGACGCGTCGGAGACTAACCGCTATTCTGATCTTGTTCTGGTCCGCAGGGCTACACACTCGTCTCAGCAAACTGCCACGACGCGCCCAAAGCGTAACGATACGTACTAAAGGTTGCTGAACCCAGGAACAGTCTCAAGCTTGACGGCGGCGAGCTTCGTGAGAATGTCGGGCGTCACGCACCCCCTGTGATGTGCCGGCGAGGCAAAACGTCAATCACTTTCATTGAATGTCATACGAAGCGCGACAAGACTCGTGTTCTCACCAGTGCCGCCATTCGACAGTCTCTCCGTACTTTCCTGCGCTGACCTGACCGTACCGCAGAGTGCCCAATTCGATCGGAGAGCCCTTGCATGGCGCGGGGCCATGGCACGTCGCGCGACTGCTCTTGCTGTACTGGAGTAGGGACGCTTTCAATATCAGAGCGACGCGTAGAACAGCATATACGCATACCTCGAACACATGGAACTTGGACATGACCCCGGAGAACGTGGTGGTCAGAGAGAAAGCGGGGATTTGCCGCATATGGGCACCGACGCGTCGCGCTTCAATGGCTCACTTTCCCACGGTGACGCGATCACCCCGGGCCGGGCAGTGCGACGCGTTCTCTGTTCTCGTCCGAGCTCACGACAGGCCCCTGCAGGCCCCTGCACCTTCCAATCCATTGCACGCCCCCTGCCCAGTACTTGGCTGCGACTGGGCTCACCGCCGCTCGCGTACTTTGATCTGTGTCCTCCTACTCCCTGCTCTACGACATGCTATAAAACGTTCAGCTGCTCCGTCACAGGCACAGTACCACCACACGCCCTCCATGTATCCTCGGCTTGTCAATCTGATACGCCTTGTCTGGCTGCTTGCCATTGCATGGTACGAGCTTGGAACGTTCTACCACCACACCGCCAGCTGTCCATGGCCGGACGAAGCGTTCGCGACTCGGGTGCGTCCTTCAAGTGCCCTCTCTGAGCGAAGGCTCATTGAAATAGTCATCCATGAATTCAGGATCACTCGCCTCACGTACCTACGCATGTGCTCGTAGTCGCAGACCCTCAGATTCCTGACAGTCACTCGTACCCGGACCGCCCGCCATGGCTCCAGCGACTCAGCCAGTTCATCATCGACCTCAATATCCGCAAGAGCCGGCGCGCAGCGTTACGGCGTCATCCACATGCAGTCATCTTCCTCGGGGATATGATGGACAATGGGCGGTATGCTATGTCGGACGACGAGTGAGCATCCTCCTTCTGTTGTGTCTTCGATACGTTCCCACAACATCGGCCTGTCAGATACGAAGCATACTTCCGAAGATTCAAGGACATATTCGCCGCAGACAAAGATACGCCCGTATACTACCTCCCGGGGAATCACGATATCGGGTAAACTCTGTCTCTGTTCGCCTACAGGGCCTGGACACGCCCTCATATTTTCTATCACCCAGGCTGGGTACCTCCTCTTCGCCGAAGTATCAATTCTCCGACCATGCAGTGGACCGGTACACATCTCACTTCGGGGCGCTCAACCAACGCATCAGCCTCGCGAACCACACAGTCTGGCTGATAGACGCACCGGGCTTAGTAGACGAGGACCGCGAACGCGCTGTCGCAGGCATGTCTTACGCACAGTGGGTGGAGGCAAGGCCCGACCGCACGATCGCCTTCGTGCAATCGCTCGCACAAAGTACGTCAGTCTCTCCGTGCTCAAGATATGGAACCTCCAGTCACCCTCTTCCGTTCGTTCATATCGGCGTTTGACCGTGGATGCTGACCATCCTCATCCGGCACCCTTCCCAGGCGCAGATCCGGAAGGTGCAACAGGGAACACACGGCCGATTCTGTTCACCCATGTCCCGCTCTCCCGGCCCGAAGGCGCGCCCTGCGGGCCCCTCCGCGAACGCGGCACACTTCGCCAGGGAAGAGGCCTTGGGTACCAGAACCTCCTCAGTCCCCAAGCGTCTCAATTCCTACTGCAGACCATTCGTCCCGCGATAGTTTTCAGGTGGGCCGGCCGTTTACGTCGTCGCGCAGCTTATAGAGATTCTGAGGTTGCTTTTACAGCGGGGACGATCATGACTACTGCGAGTACGTACATACCATACCCGCATCGAACACCAAGCGTCCGTCGCCTCCCGCGTCTGTACCCGAAGTCACCGTGAAGTCCTTCTCGATGGCGATGGGTGTCCGCCGACCAGGCTATCAGCTCCTGTCCCTCATCCCTCCGCACACGGCGTACGACGGCCAGTCCCTCGCGCACCGCCCATGCGTGCTGCCCGACCAGCTTCACATCTACCTGTCCGTGTACATCCCGCTCTTCGTCCTAAGCCTGATAGTACTCCTCACATCTAACATCCGCCGAGTCGTCGTACGACGTGCCACCTCTAACGCCGATGGTGAGGTTGAGCACGACCTTCCGCCGCCGAGCGCATGGCGGAATAAAGAGTTTCCACGGTATGGGTCGTGGTCCTGGACGTGCTCCCTGGCAGGGAGCCGGCGGCGGGTTGTGCTTCCGCGGATTTCAGTAGTGCGGCCTGCAGTTGCGTTTCTTTGGAGTGGTGCAGAGCGAGAAGACGACGAGAGGAAGCGGGCGGGTGTGGCGAAGGGGACTGGGAGGGATTTCTGGGAGGCTGCATGGGCGCCGCTCGTGCTGTTCGTGGGTATCGCGTGGTGGGTTTGGTGACGATGACAGGGTTGTCGTTCGGGCGTGATCGTATATGTATAGGCCTGCGTTGTGGTATGATGGTACTTGCATCTTGGCTGCTCGCGCGGGCTTCAAGGGCCAACTTCCTGGCGTCTGTCGCAGTCCTCTCGCGCTTGAATCGCACGGTTCCAGAGGGGCATGTCCAGGTCTCGCGCCTCCTCCGCGACAATTGCACGGAGGATGAGGTGCGGGTTGACGGCTACATCGGGTGCGTGTGCGTGCAAGACGGGCACGGGTAAGGCTGTCTGTCGCACCCACCCACAAGCAGTCAGCTCTTCAGTCTCTCCCTATCGTACAGGGCGTCGACGTACCGGACAGTGCTCGAGGTACCCAAGGACCATGACGAGCGACTTGCTCTCGCGGAGCCACAAGGAGGTCTTGAAGGCACTCAGGCAGAGCGCGATGTCGACTAGGAGCGCGTCCTCCCCGTCGTGTATCATGATGATGGACGAAGCGCTGCTGTCATGTAATAACCTGGGTACGCAAGAGGGTCTTCAGTACAGCGTGTGTTACTCCACGAATTTCGATATGCGGGCCTACCATCCTGCTACTCTCAGTTTGCGTGCAATCAAGCGGGCCGAAATGCTGGACAGTCGGGTAGCAGTTGCTGATTGAACTTGTTGGCTCGGCATGGATTGATCACTAGCGCGTCGAAGACAGCTTTCGAGGTGTTCGCGTATGTGGGTGACCCGTCCTGAAGGCCTGAAGCTTGAAGTTCGCCAGTCAGTACATGACGTTGTGGACCAGGACAAGCGCGATTGTGGCGGGGCACAGCAGTTTGAACCACCGGAGGTTCGGACCGGTCTCTCTGCGAGTTGTTGCAACTTAACCAGGTACTTGTACTCTCTTCCAAATTGTCCTCCTGAGTCTTGGACGAAGTGCGTCTATACTCATTCAACATTGTACCATGCGACTCCTCATCCCGTCACTCTACTATGTACAGGGTGTCCTTAGCGGCGGTCACTACACAACTGTCTGCACCTCGCCATTGCCGGAAAGTTGTGCCACAGCAGGGAATCATAATCGGAATTGCAGGTACTCCATCGCTGGCTACGTCTGACGAAACTTATATATGCAGCAGGGTATAAGTACATGTACGTCGGCGACCGCAGGCCCTCGGTGGTGACAAGCGCCATCGTTCTGGCCCAACTGGAGCTTTGCCCTGTCTTTCCGCACCTGAATCGTTCCGGCGGGTACACGCGCGTCCGATAGGGCACCACGAAAGCGACTGCCTGTACGTGCGATGTTGCGCCCTGCTCAGACGGCGCAGCGCTCGCAGGGGGTATTCCTCGACAGGCACAGTCAGTGTTAGTGCTTGAATCGCCGTGCCGGTACAATCGCACTCCCGCTCGTGGTGGCACGCTCTAGACAACGCATCTCCCGGAAGGATGTCAGATCTCACAGCCCGGGATCAGACATCCGCAATCCGTGGAGCGTGCGCAAACACACACCGAGACAGCACAATGTGCCCGGATGCTTCGACTTCGACCGGTAGATGCACTCGGGATCCGGAGGGACAGGGACAGATCGTGTGCCCTGTCAAGCATGTTGCGGGGTTGGCAGAGTCCAGACTTCGACGGGTGGTATGTACCTGTGCCCTTGATCCTTGCTTGGTGTTCCTGCACGAGATTGACATGGGCGCTCGTACGCAGGCCTCCGTTCACAGCGGCTATGTCATCATTGTGCTCGTACTTATACTCGCCGCTACAGTCATCACATCAGCGTACATATACCATTGAATCGCCCAGCTTACACGCTCCGACGCCGGGCGTTGCTAGTGAATGGAATGCATTCGGCAGCGAGGTGTTCGTCCCGGATCATACGGGAACACTGGGAACAGTAATCAGTAATTCGGGCACACAGAACGTACCGGTAGCATAGTACACAGCAGGCCTCCATCAAAGCCAGGGACTTCGGACACAACTTTGATAAGTCGGCGCACCGCACAAAGCGCACACAGCGTGGCACTGACGTGAGGGTCAGGGTCAGGAGGAAGGATACAAACTTACTTCAGGAAGCACTGGGAAGACGGCCACTGTGTGAGTCAATCGTTGCAGGGCCTCCAGGTAGTCGGGATTCCCTTGACGAGTCTCCACAAAGCTTGCGGGCCATGGGTGAAGAGTCAAGACTTCAAACGGTCGGTGAACGGACCTGCAACGCCGGGGGGGCCAGGGAGACGAGGGCTTGGTTTGGGCGGCGAGAGGGCATGATGCATGGATTCGTGCTTCGGGTTCGCCACGGGACCGGGAAGTGGAAGCGACGGACGA